>DVZL01003208.1:0-14255 GCA_018236625.1 Lasaia peninsularis
GTAGACTATATAATGAATACATTACATAAATTTTTCATTGAAATTACTACTGGAACATTTTTATATTCTCCTTCAAATTTACCAACTGCACTAAATGGACGCGAACTGGCGAAATGACCCTATGCTTAGATCTTTAGAACTATGCAATGGATTTTGATATGGTGTTTTAATAGAAAGAATTATTCAAGAGGAAAATTTATATGTGTACAATATGCATAATAACGCTGTGTGAAGCTGGTTGGGGTTTCTAGTCATCTATAAGTCAGTGTTATGTTATATGAATTTGTGTACAAAAAAGTAAGTAGGTACAAAATAAATAAATTGCAAATAAAGTTGCTCACAAAATGAGTCGAGCGTTTATTTATCTCCTGAAGTGTTTATCACTTGGTATGCCTATGCCTACAATTGCCTCAAAACTGTGACATAACTATTATCATTCTTATGGTAGCATCGGAAAAAGTTCTCATGTTACCAAAAATATAACAATTTTTCAGTCATACCTACTGTGACAACCACATTAAGCCATCACTTAATCTTTATATAGCAGGAAAGCATTGGTCAGTATATAAACAGCCTACATCATTTATTATTATTTTGTAACTGTAACATAGTACCTATTGCTTTCTAAGAGATTTTTTTATTTTATTAGTTTTATAGTGCACATTTCAGCTTCTGTATATAGTAGTATTTAATAAGAACTCTATGATTAACAATTTAATAAAACATAACAAGAAAAAGGTATGTACCTGGTTTAATAAATACTGGTCTACGAGTAAACATTATATCACTTTATTAGATAGTTATTGTTAAAACAATTTCAACATCATTAAAACTGATTTATTTTTTAAAATTTAATGGTACCAATGATACATTTTTATCTATAATTTTACATTTGAAATAATATAAATCTTGCAATATTTTAAGGTTATGTTTACAAACATTTACGTTGTTGAAATAGGCTTCGTCTAAAAAAATCGATATATCAAAATATCGGTATTTTTTCAGAAAAAAATCGATATAAATCAGCGATATTTCTTCCCGCGATATATCAACTTTCGATACCTAATTATTTTCAGATATCGATATATTTTTTTAAGCTCTAGGTACTCTTTGCTTATGCGTCCTTATATCATTTAGTAATGGATAAGCGACGCAGACAATCCTTCTAATTCGTAAAATTCTGCCAATTTTGGTGCGGGGCAGGGAGTGACCCTGACTACATTTAAAGAAAGCACACATTTACAAAAATAATTTTCGACATTACAAACTCACACTTATACACTACTTGTTTTTTTGCACACAATTAAACGCCTACATATACAAATGTGTAATTATAAGGTAATAAGACACTTTTAATACAAAGGGGAGTAGCAATTTGAGACTTTCTTTAGGGATATACTAGATTATACTCTATTGCTCAAGAAATAAAGGCAAAAGTTCCGCCTTCGAGCTATCATAACTTCATTATTTGAAATGAATCTTAAGACGTGTAATTAAAATATTCAATTGGTAAACTATAAGTTTTGTCTCTCTCTGTCTGACTCTTGTCAAGAGTATAATGTCTTATAGTCGATTTTTTATCATTTGAGTATTGATCATATTACAGAACGATAAGGTACAAAATAGATTGAAATCGAAAGACATCGGTGACTGACAGGTGACTCGATTATGCACAGATTAAATACTAGTAGCTAGCTATTATTGTTTCAAACTCAATGTAAATCGATACTAAATCGATATTTTTGAAATTTCATTAAAATTGTAATATTACGTTAATAAAATAAAAATGCGGAAAAATGAAGGGTAACTTCATCTTTTTATATATTTGAAGTGTTTGATCTTTCTGTACACGAGTTAATCGCACAAAACGGTATTTTTAACATATGCTTCACCGAGTCATTAAATGGGTTTAAATCGATTACGCGAACAGTTTTTATAAACGCGTTAGATCATATGATCTCATACCTCGGCAGATGGGAATGCGTACGTAAGGCTTATCCATTACTAAATGATCTAAGGGTGTTAGTCATATATACTACATAAAAATATGTAACACCGTAAATAAATGAGACAACATTATACCAGAATAATCGTGTTCTCTAATTCTTTAACCAATGAGACCCACTTATCTTGCAACGAATGTTCGTCAGTTGCCAAGCGCTGGTGAAGCGGTCCGGCACGCTGGGCGGTGGGCGCGGCGGTGCGGATGCGGCGCCCGCCCCCTCACTGCGGCGCCGACCGTCGAGCCCCGCGCCGCCCGCGCTGCTGGCGCCGCCGCGTAGGCCCGTGCTCGCGCTTAACATACAAGGTACGTACACATACACTGCACACGGACCTACTTACGGAACTTCAAACTTCACTCTTTTGTTTGTATATCGTAATATATATATTCCACTTACGGAATTTGATAGATTATGCTCCATTCTAATAAAATTACGATCCCATATAAAACTGAATTTTTGATAGTTGTTAGTGGCAGGCGGAGAGTATGAATACCTGACATCTAATATGGTTATGGGCTATTCTAGGCTTCACTTGTTATCTGTTATTTCTGTTACGGTGGCTTAAAATTATCTAGTTTTTTATTTTCGTTAAATCATATAAAACTTTGTCCGTTCGAATAAATCTATAACTGGTATACTTCTAAACATCTGACCAATTCTGATATTTTTTTATGTCTGAATGGCAGAAAAGCCACATTATGGAGAGATTGATAGATGGCGTTTTCAAGGTAAGTTACGTTATTAATTACATATTATAAAGTAACTTTAAAACCCAAGATAGCATCATGGGAGAGCGCCATTTTGAAAATATGAATATTCAAGATATTTAAGGTTGTCAATTAACAATTTCACATCAATTTAAATATCCATAAAGATGGATGTTGCTTTGTAGAAAATAAATAGACATAATTTTAATGCAATATATTAGATTGCACATTATAGAGCTGTTTTAAAGTATAATAACTGCCCTGTTATGTAAATTTTATATGATTTTATCTTCAGGATAATTAGTACATTAGGTAAGGACCGTCTAGATATCACATGATGTCTTTTTTGGCATTTTTAGATGTAGATTCTAGTGCCAATACTAGGTGTAGCCATTTCCTTAAATGGGAATAGATCTATTCAATATTTTTATATACTCTATGATCGTAGTTTAGATTGAATATGAAACCTAAAGTACGGACAGCTCACTAAGAACTATATAAATTACTTTCTTTAACACTTATACACATGATTATAATGTGTAAGTACATCAAAATGTCTGTTGAATTCTCTGCTAAAATAACAATTTATAGCAACACTAAGTAGAGTGTACCTTAAAAGTGCTATATATTTGAAATCTCAAAATAGTGTGTCTCGGATGTTCAACTGGGTGCCAATTACTAAATTAGTAACTTAATATACTTGAAAATGACATCTTAATCAATATTGTAACTAAAGGAAGTCTCCTACGTCGTTCACCGCCACGTTTGCAGTATTTATTAAATCTCATTACGAAAATAATTCCTTTAGTTTATTTAGGCAGAAAGCTTTCGGTTTTTTTAATATATCAATAACATAACATTTTGATATTTAATATGCGTGCCAATTTAATAGCAATCATTTCAGGTATTTTCACTTTCGTTCACTGTGATTCATTTTAAATAAAAACTATATATGAATATATCATTTTTAAATGTAATCGACGGACGTTAATAAATTGCTTTGGACATGAGATATTAACGATACGTTTGTGTGTGAAGGATGTCGTCAGTTCCTGTCGTCGTGGGGCGGGTGGGAGTCGTGTATGGAGCGCGTGCGGCGGCTGCTGGGGGCGCTGGCGGGGGCGGCGCGTGCGGCCGCCGAGCGCGGCGCCGCCGTCGGGGCGCACACGCGCGCGCAGCGGGCGCTCGCCACGCTGCATCTCGGGGAGAAACGGTTCCACCACTCCGATGCGCTCATGCTGCCCACTTTAGGTGACTTGCAGCTTTTAATCATAATTACATATTAAATACTTACTATTCTACTCTCGAATATGACTATTGTTGTAGCGTATCCTCGATATTAATGATTACCATTATTGATTGGGACTTGTTATAGTCTAAATAGTGTATTTGGTCCGTTCATATTTTATGCCGAAAGCTCGACCGGTTTTCGTGGAAGAGTGAATCAACTTAAAAACGAAGATGAAGCTCCGACAGATGACTGGTCATTATTAAACTAGGACATATTTCAACGTGTAGAAGCATAAATATTAATATGATACCATAGATGTTAATATGTTTTTATATTGGTCAGGTTCGCAAGAAGGTGCGTTTGAGAACGTGCGTATGTCGTATACGGGTGAGAACGGACAGACGATCCGGCAGCTGATGTCGGCTCATAAGCTGCGGCGCGTGGCCATGTGCTGCCTCGCCTCGCCGCACGGCCGTCGGCAACATCTTGCTGTCTCACACGAGAAAGGTAAAACTTATTGTAATAACACACAAGTAATTTAAAAACAGTAGAGAAGCAAAAAACGGACTCTATTTTCAATATTATGTCAAACAAGTAAACAAAAATACACATTGTTTAGTATTACTCAAAAACTGATCATGATATGATGTTTAAATTTGTTCATGACATGACTCAAGTCATGAACAAATTTAAATGAGACTAACTGGAAACTACCGGCAAAAAAATCTAAATTAGTTTATACAACATACAGTACTATATAAAAACATGTACTTAAATCGAGAACATACTACTTTTTTTTTCAAATCAAAGATTTCTAAAGAAATAAAATGAATCTCCTCTTACTTTTTAGATAAAATATTTATGTAATTTATTATGTAAAATGTTTTGATCGAGACGTAGTAGGATATATGTATACTCTATATCCAGTTTATTATATAGTAAGATATACCTAAAGCATGGAGTTCACCAACGAGGAACTTTATTGAGCACACAAGTTTCACTAGTGGCTAGTAATAGAAAATAAGGATTTAAAATGTATTATTTATAAGAAATTAATTCTTATTCACAGGAAAAATAACAGTACTCCAATTGTCAGCGTTACTAAAGCAAGCAGACTCGTCAAAACATAAGTTAACTTTGACGAGACTATCATCCGCTCCTATTCCATTTACGGTGATCAGTTTGAGCGGCAACCCCTGGAACGAGGATCTTCTAGCAGTGTGTGGACTGAAAGAGTGTCATGTACTTACGTTCAATAGTGGTGGTAAGTACATATCTGGCTGTTTTATATTTAACTCTAATTACAAATATTATTAAAGTACCTGTGTAACGTCTGTGTTTTTCTAACTTACTGTTTCTTTGTAAATTGGTCCAAAGTAATAATGAGAACGGCTTTTTTAATGCTATAAGACGACGAACAAGCACACGGCTCTCCTGATGGTAAGAGACAACCGAACCTCGGCTTAGGGCGGGGTCGTAATTAACGACTTGTGGCAAATAAATATATCTGTCAATTTTTAAATTTGTAGGTGCAGTCGCCGACCATTTAGTACTGAATACAGGATTGGACGCGAACAATTACGTCGTGAAAGCGATTTGGCTGCCTGGGTCGCAGACACAACTGGCACTTGTTACGTCAGATTTTGTAAAAATATTTGACCTTAGCAAGGATCTCAACAATCCCATGCACCATTTCCTTGTACCTAGTGGAAAGGTAAATTTGAGAAATGAATTAAATTTTTTTATATTCAGATTAAAAAAGTTTCAAAATGTTTAACTCTTAATACAAAATTACCAAATATTTTATTGCAAGTTGTAGTTTTTCAATAGTACTTTACATACATAATAATATATTGAGTGTTATTTTTAATTAAAACCGTTTTAAGCATTATCTACTTTCGTTATATCAAGTCAGCTATGTTTGAGTATTGAGTTAATATATTATACATTTTCCAACAGGTGCGAGATGTAACGTTTGTGAACCAAGAGGGCGTTATGCACATGCTCTGTATGAGCTCAGCTGGTCACATCTATTGGCAGCCAATGAGCGAGGAGTCCCGCGCTACCCTGGGAACTTTCTACGTCACAAACACACTTGAAGTGTTGCATCCAGAGATACAGGTGTGTATACTGGTTACATTTATGTATTTTTTTTACAATTCAAATCTGCAAATATACATTAAATGCTTTAAATAATGGTAAATGTCATTACATAATTTTCATCATGTCATTTGTATTATGTTTGTATTAACAGGATGTAGCGGGACTCGTAGGAGGCGGAGGAGTATCCATATATTATTCTCACATTTTGAAAATGTTGTTCTTCTCGTACGCTCAAGGGAAGAGCTTCCTGGCGCCACTCAATACTGTCGAAGAGAGTGTTAAAGGTATCATTTTATTAGTATTAGCATTTACTAGCCGTTCATAATGATTAAAAGTAATTAAGGCATTAGAGCAAGCTATTCGACTATTTAGAGTGACTTCAATAAATACTAAATACTTTTAAAGTTTTGGGGCTTGAAAAAATTTAAAATAAATTATTGATTGAAATTTTAGAAATTTCATTAGATGGAAGTAATTTTTGTTTCCATTAATAACTTTGTTTTTTAGTTTTTTTTTTGGTTTTTTCTATTGACTTCCATGAGCGGTTAGTCTTCGCATAAATAAAAAAAAATCATACGTAAATATACGTACAGTTTATATGGAAGAATATGTATGGTTTTACACAAATTTGGTTGATATATTTAGGTAGTAGTGTGGGTTTCCTAAGTTGCGATTGCACTGCAGGCACAGCCATGATAACGCTGTCATCGGCGGCGGCAGCGGGCGCGGCGGCGGGGACGGCGGCCAAGGAGGGCGGTGGGCGCGGCAAGCAGGCCGGCGCGCAGTCGCTGTGCCAGTGGGCCGAGGTCGCCGGACACCCCGGACTCGTCACCGCCGTCATGCAGGCCTCCAACAACCCCGTCGTGCTCATGCTCACTCCCAATACCATCTACGTACAAGAGATCAAGGTGATTATACTCTCGTGATATTGAGATACTGATGATTACTTTACATCTACACTTAAAGAAATGTTAAATCTAGTCTTTGGGAGCGATTGGACGCCGATGTGGGGTTATTGTAAGGCTTTACTGTTTCCGGGAACTTTTTAAAATTCTTGTAAAGAAAATAGCCGTGTATTTTGAAAAAAATTGAAACTGTACTGCAAGCGATAAAGCTCTGCAAAACGTAATAATATCGCTTACCTTTGACAATTTGAATATTAAATACAATCAAATGATACTAAACATGTAAATTAACATTTTACTTTACTACAAGATTATTACTTTACGTAATAAAATATGTTTGGTTGTACAGGTGGTGCCAGCGAAAGCGAAAATCACGGATATGGTGGCGGTGCGTCACTGGTGCGGAGGCGGCAGCGCGGGCGGGGGCGAGCAGAAGAGCACCCTCATCCTGCTGTGCGAGGACGGCAGCCTGCGTATGTACGCGGCGGGTGCGGCACTCACTTCCTATTGGCTGTCCTCTGCCGTGCAACCCGTGCACGCGCCGCGCCGCCGCCGGGGCGCCGCGCATCACCACGCACCCGCGGCCGCCGCGAGAAACAACAAACCGGTAACTTTATTGTGTTTTAGTTAGACTAATTCTCTTTAGAAATACTTTTTTCTTCCGTATTAATTTCAACTATGTAAATATTGTTCTGCAGGCTGCAAAATCTACATCTAACGGGACACCGCCGTTCCCTATCGATTTCTTCGAACATTGTGTGGCTATGAGTGATATTGAATTTGGTGGCAACGATCTCCTACAAGTTTATAATACAGCTCAAATCAAACATCGACTTAATACTACAGGTACAATATAAGTATTTGTTTATTATTTGTTATAACAGCAGAAACAAAACTAGCATAATGGATTTTCTGATTTAATGGAGCGTTTTCAACCTGAGGTTGTATGTTAAGTTGCTGTAGACCTAAAGTTGTTTACCAGCTACTCTACCTCCAAACTGAAACACGAGATTGGTAGGAACTGATGATATAATTGCAGGCAACTATCAGACGTCTTATTTTTTTATATACATAGCATTGAAAACAAACTGTTCTAGGTTAGATAGATAGGTATAGTTCTTCTTTGACTCAGTTTAGAAACAAAATGTCTTAATAGGGACTAAAATAATCGCAAGACGCTGATAAAACTTATCATTTTTTCATTGTAACCTTTATTCTCAGGACTGTACGTCGTATCAACAAAATTAAGCGGTTTCTCTATAGATGTAATAAATTCCGATCCCAACATGGTTATATGTGGCATACGTGTATTGCTTGGCAGTCAAGACGTCGCGAGAACACCAAGTTTTGTTGAGGTAATGATTCCGATATTTATTATTGGTATATTAGTAAAGATGTGATTTGCCTCTATTCACATATCCTTACATTCCCTATGTTTTATAATATACACTCAAATGTTAGTAGGCATCAAAAAAGGTTTTTTCAGGCTTCTTACATATGCAATATTTTATATTAAAATTTTATAGAATAATTTTTTTTATTTACTTATCTAATATGGCATACACTCTTATGTTTGACCACCTCGTTGGCAATGAGACTACTGTACTCGCCTAACATAAATCTAGCCTATGTAAATATGTAATAATATAATTGTCTTATACTCATAACACAATCGAATAATGTGGTGGTAAGCGCAATTTTTCTAGTGATATTTATTATTTTTAGGTGTATGGGAGACCAATTCATACGGTAGTTGTCCGAAATCGTTGGTTCGACATACCTCTGACAAGAGAAGAGTCCTTACAATCAGATAAAAAATTGACAATTAATTTTGGTTGTTCGCAAGACCCCGATGGTGTAACGATGGTTGATTCTATAAAAGTGAGTAATTTTAAGTAACCTCTACAATATAACACTTATATTCTATAACCATTTTTATTTTAATATTTCTATTTTTTTTGTAATGTGCTATTATAATGTGATTAAACTTAAACGAATAAAATGGCATTATAGGCAGTCCATTTAGGAGCAACAATACCACAAAGAAAATGACATGACTAATCCTTAAAAACTCCTCTTTTGTGTTAAGAGTTTTGTTAAATAAAATGGATTAAATTCACCGCGTTGCTCCGGGTTTTCTGTATAGAATAGACCAATTGCTTTCCTACCAGGCAGCTCGTAAGAGGCGAGCATAGGTTAACTGGGTCACTACCAACATGACCATTAGTGGTAGAGTGCTGTGCAGCAACTCGCCCGGGTCCACCGCCTTAACTATTTCTGCCGCCATAATGCAATTGTTGTACTCCGTTTCGGAGGGTAAGGTAGTGGCTAGACTTGCATATAAGGTTTAACAGCCCGACTCTGTAGCCAGCGGCGCACTTACAACGTCTATGGTGTTTATAAGCCACGGTTGTCACTTACCTTCAGGAGACCCGTGTGCCTGTTCGCTGTGTTATCCTATAAAAAAAGTTACAGCTTATGAGAAATTATTCAACTTTTGTATAAAACTATACAGGAGACCCATTCGTGTTAATACGGCTATGTGGGTATATGGCTGAAACTATAAAGATCTTTTCCTTGGAATCATTAATTATTGTAGTTATTAGTATTGCTATACTTAACTTATTTCAAGATAAAGGTCCTTCGTGAATTCGCTCGTACTGCATTAAATTTTACTATACATATACATTGTAATATATTGTTTTTAATTAAAGATCTTCTCGCACTTAACTAATTTTGTTTAGAAATGATCGTAACTTTTTTTGGCGTAATTTAATATTCTTTTAATTGTTTTTAGGTTTATGGCAAGAACAAAGAACAATTTGGTTGGCCAGAAGATAGTGAAGATCCATCCTCAAGTGCATCGACCAGTAAAATTGCCCAGGTATTTTCTATTTATTATTATTATTAATAAAATAAAAGTATTATTGTTGAATTTTTTCTTTTAAATTTATTGGTGTCATTTATCTTTTTTTTTATTCTGTTCTCATTTCCTTCCACGATTTTTCTTTAGTATGTACTAATAGACTAAAAAGATATGGCGGGTACACAATATGAGTAAATATGGTAGTATATTATTATACAATATGGGTACCAATAGTAAACCGACACACACCTATTCTTTGGGTGTACTACGATTGGGGAAGACATTTGTGGACCATTCAATAGTGATGTTTTTGTGCAGGTACATAAATGTTTCCTAGAAACGTAATACAAAGCAAATATAAATAAGTTTTGTTCAATAAAATTTTGTTTATAATAATTTCTATAGTAGACCAACAAGGTCTCAGATATATTAATAGTCTCCATTTAAATACAGGAGGCGGAGAGTGGCAGTGGAACGTGGCGGCCTAGCTCTCTAGAGCGCGTGGCGTGTGCTGCGCTTGAGGCATTAGAGTTGGCTAGTGGTGCTTTAGGCGCTGCGGGGGCTCCAGCAGCTTCGGGGACTCCGGCGGGTGCGGGAGCTCCGGCGGCTGCGGTAGCTCCAACGGGTGCTTCGACAAGTTCAGGTGCACCAGCGAGTGCGGGCACGGGTACGGGCGCGGATGCGGCAGCGGACGCGGCGCGCCGACTACTGTGTGCCCCGGCCTCGCCGCACCTGCATGCTCGGGCGCAGTGTCTTTTAAGGGCATTGTATCAAAATCAATACCATCACTACAAAGTACGTAAATATAAAAAATACTTTAAAGTTACTTACTTTTAAGCATAAATTCGTTGAGTTAGAATGAAATGTTATCATTAAATATCTACATCGTACTGTGCTAATTTTGATATGTGATTGGTCACTAGCCATATTTCATTATTATACTAGGGGATGTGAATTGCAACATTTGTCAGTGTCGTCCATACGTATGAAATTTTAATATCTTAGCAATGGCCGATCCCTTTCTAAGTAGATAAGGCGCATTATAACTAAATAAAAAGTAATCCATAGCTAACCACAACCAGTCGACAAACAAAACCTTTGTATTTTGTTGTTCTTATTTAACTATATTTGATCGTCGTAGGATCAAGCGATATTGAAATACGTGAGCAGCTCCCTGCGCGAGCTGCGCGACACGTCGGACCCTCGGAACATCGACCCCGAGGCGTACTTCCGCCTCGTGCTGCTGGCGCGCGGGGTGGCCGTGGCCCGCCCTCACCACCTCGTCAAGTACAGCGCGCCCACGCCGCCTAGACCTGCCAGCGGTAAACTATACATTAAAAATAACCGACCAAAAACCAAGTCGAAATTTGAACTAGCATAATTACATGTTTTGGTCACTAAAATCTTAGGATTTCTGTTGCTGATGAAGTCCACATATTCTTAATAGTGTATTTGGCTGTTCGCGTTTCAGTTTTGGACTGGATTTACTACTATTTTTTAGTTTTATTGATATAATATTAGAAATGTCGTAAAATAATGACTAATTGTTAAATAACAACTATAAAATTCCGCTTCATGAATTTCAATAACTTTTATTAAATTAAACCAGGTCGAGGTTCGGTCTCCCAGAGACAGCCCCTGGTTTTGGCGTTGTAGATAATCCCACCCAATTAAATAATGAGCTGAGCTCGGGTTGAGCGCTAATTATCCATTCAAAAAAAAGTAACATAAGTGTGTTGTTACTCAAGATTTTTTTCTCAGAATGCTTGTGCACTTTAACCAAACAAAATATCATTTTCTTTAATATATACAAAATGCCACCAAATTTGAGTAATATCATTCAACATGTACACGAAATTTAATAACCGCGTTCATCATTTCCCTCGGTCCCACCAAAACCCTAGTACTTATTTTCATATCACGTTGGCAGGTAACTGGTCGGAGCTGTGGAAAGACGCGGGTGGTGCCTCCGACGACGAGCCGCACCTGTGTGCGCTGCTGTCGAGCGTGCTGTGGCGGCTGGCGGGCTGCCGGAGCGCGGCCGGCGGCCCGCCCGCCATCCTATCGTACGGGCTGCGGCACGCCGAGCACACGCTGCACGCGCTCGCCGACACCGTGCACGCCTTCCAGCTGCACGCCGACGCCGACGCGGTAAGACCATGTCCGATCCGACTGACAACACACCACGCATTCAATATAATACATAATTTTGCAATTTGACGCGTCTATACAATTTTTAAGATTTACCACCGAATCGGAACGGCTTGTCTTGATCCACATAAATCATAGGACCGGTTTGTGGTAAAAATTTGAAAAAGAACATAAACTACGTATTTAATAAAGAGAAAAAATACTTTATATCATATAATATTACAATTTAAGTTTTTCTTTTTAGGTTGATTTTGGCAACCAAATTTATCTATCGTTGCTACTAGCTGAGGATCAAAGTATAAGTTTCGGTGCTAAAGCAGCGTTGATGAGAGTTTTACGGCCGCGGGTAAAAAGACGCCGTGTATACATACCGTCTCCTCCAAACACACCAGGTAAATATTTGACTAAAAATAAATACATTTTTTTGTAATTTATAAGTACTTTTCTACGTTGTAGGTAAACCGTTTTCTTATTTTTAAATGCAACTTGCAATGATTAGGTGCAACATCATCAGCAACGACAGCGCAACCTGCCAATTCCGGGACAGAACCGGCGGTGTCTGAGTCGGATCTCAGTGCTAACAGGGACGAACAACAAGAGCATCAGTTCATGGACGTCGATGATTCGTTGGAACCTATGCTGCTTGCACCTGATGGAGGTAAATCTTGTCTGACAAAGCCAGTCAATATGCTGTCAAAGTTTTAAGGAGATTGCCATATCTACCATATTCTTTCGAATATTAATTTGACTAATGATACTAAATATCACATTGCAAGTTTAAAACTTCAAAGCAATTATAACACAATAAAAGGAAAAAATAGAACGGTAAAATATCTTTAAATAACAAAAATTAACATAGTATGAAGAAAAAGGGGGGTATAATTAACGTACGTGTGTACATGTCTTTGTGTAATAAGAATCAAAGTATTGAGAAATAAAATGGCCTCCTTGTCAGTAGTACTACCAAGAAGTACAACTGGGAGTACAAATGACACACTTTTGTATCTCTAGTACTGAGAATGCAGAATTTAATGCTGTAAATTCTTTGACATTAGAATCAGCAAAAAAGCGTTCGAAGAATGTCATAGAACGAGATGCTTATATTCATCGCGTTCAAATGAAACTGGTCAATGGGGAAATTGACGTACCTCTCTTCTTGGAAAAATTACGTTAAGTGATAAAATATAGGCGCGCTCCTATTATTTTCGTGATTGTTTATTTTCTATAATTTTTATTTTACTGATACAACTTTCTATTGCTTGTTATCCCTTCATATCATAAGGATACAAATTTAATTATAATTTAAAAAGTCGAGTGAATTTACTTGTTTTTTGTAGTAGTACTAGTGATACAAAGGTGTGTCATTTGTACTACCAGTTGTACTTCTCGGTAGTACTACAGATACGGAGGCGATCTGGGGCATGGAAAAAAGATACACTAGCTTCTTTATGAACACTTCACTTGTGCACTTTACCTACACAGAATTAAACAGAATGCCACTAAAATGACATAATTTTACACAATAGGATATACAGGGAATTGAACAATTGTAAAAAAATGCTTTTGTTTCACGGGAAGAAAATTTAGCTGCAATAATTTTATAAGTAAAAGACAATTCAATAAATTAAAATCCTTAGAGCCGTTTTGGATAAACCAATTTCATACAAATATAAAAGGTGAAAGACTGATGTATCATCTCACAGGCCGAACACTTAGGGCTGGTAGGTATTTTGAAATTTCGCACACAAAATTTTTTGTGACGTAGGCAAATTCACGCCCCAAGTGAATGAAATAAGGGATTAAATTTCGTATAAACTAAATAACTTTGAAATGTAGGCGTAGCCTCGAGCAACAGATAACTTTTTAAAAATATTTTACAATAGATAAAATATCTCATTTAAAGTAAACGATAAGAAATTAAAAAGAAAACAAGGACAACAACCACTGAGTACCTTACGACGGATCTCCTCAGGTAGTGGCTGCTTTCCGATCCGGTGACAAATTTTAATGAAAAAGGAAATCAAAATTATTTATTTTCTGAATATGTACTCGTATGTTTAAAAGTTACTACAAAACAAACGTTTTTAATTATACCAACACACACTGTCATGTGGAAATATTTTGACACGTAATTTATATTTATTTATGGTAAAACTACCTATATATTCTATACTAATTATTTTATAATTTATAGACATTAACACTCAATATATTTTAACCCTGTCTACCATAAACTACCACCGTTTCCAAACCTAGCCAGTCAGGAGAAGAAACAGCGAATAAAAACTC
>DVZL01003209.1:0-14254 GCA_018236625.1 Lasaia peninsularis
TTGGGCTCGGAGTTCGTATCTTTTAACTGTCAAAAAGATACACAATAGCCCCGCTGATCTTAGTGTGAGTTTTACATTTACAAAGCAAAGATTACACTCTTAACAAATACCTGTATCCAATATTAAACATCTACCTCATTCTTATATATATTCCAGAAATTTGGCCGAAAGAGAGGTTAACAGTCTAGAGTGATTTAGAAATACTACTTATTGGAGAAAAGTAAAATCGTGTAAACCTTTAACTTCATGGTTATATTAAAAAATACAAATGTCAAACATGACGTTCTTGCACATTTTTTTTTCATAGACTATGTTTTATAATCTATAATCATAATTAAGGCGCTTTCTTTTTAAACTTAGTTTCACATTATTAACATTAAGAACATCATTAATTAATACTAAACACGATAAACATAACAGTTTACACGTTTGCTTTTATCTGTCATTTTGCATTTCTAAAAACATTAATTCTCAGTGAGAGGCGCAATCCAAAAAGTACTTTCTCGTAAATGTTTTCACTGTAACTATGAAATGATTGTTCTTTTTATACAGTTATGAATGTCATAAGAATTTTGTACAGCGTTTACTGTAAAAACGTTTGATTGCTCTGACCTATTTGTTTATTGTTGTTCATATAATCTGTTGTTAGAAGAAGTTTTAAAGAGGGCTATTATTCGGATTTGCGTTAGGTGCATCACTAGAACACTGTCCCCGCACTAAAGTGGTTTTAACTTATTTTTTGGCGCGTAATTCCATATTTTGATTTTTAATGGGGTTTTAATGTAAAATGATTTTTAATTTAATACTATTATTATGTTACTTCAGTCATACTTTAATCCATATAAATATTGTAATGTAATTGTAAAAATATTTCTTATTAAAAATAGACTTGTTGAGAAGTGAGTTTTGTTGTAGAGATTATTTAAAACATTTGTAGCTCTTTTTCTTGTCACTGGTGCTAGAGTGCTCAGCAGCAACTCGCCCGGGTAAGCCTTAGCTATTTCAGTCACCATGACATTGTCGTATTCCGGTCCAGAGAGTAGAGTAGCCGATAGTATTACGCGACGTTTTTAGTTTGAAATTATATAAAACATTAATTAGAAAAATATTGATAAGTAACTTTTTTGACACGAAGTGCAACCCCACAGTTATGAATTAGTCTTCTCTCTCTCTCTCTCTCTCTCTCTCTCTCACTCTCCAATGAAATAAAAAACCAAAGAGATGGAACATTTTAGTCATGTTAAATTAGGCGGAATACAATGAATTGTTGTGTTTTAATCGTATTTTTTCAAACTGTCGACTTAACGTCTGTAGAAATTTCACATACAAACTAATCTGACAGGGCTAAAACTCATTTGGTCTCTGTCGTATTTTAAAGGAAGATAGCGATAACTTAAAATATGTTTAGTTGGCTGCAGCAGAAATACCATCAATATTTAATATTTTAAAATACATAGAAATATTTCAGTAGATTTAAAGATACAAGGTTAAATTTTATAAACAATCGGCTCAGAACTATAGATCACAAATATCAGCAATCATTGGATATCGAACCTGGGCTTCTCGTTTGGTCGATTGCGTTAGACATTTACGCTAACCCTCTCACCAACGAGACGGTCATAACAAAAATGTATTATAATAAAAACGTCAAAACGAGAGGAAAACGCGATGAGCTATTTTTAATCTGTAGAAATATAAATGTCAGATTAAAAATGTAAAAATTAAAATATCACCTGTCATAATCACTAAAATATCGAATTACATGTGCGATTATGTTGCACATAATTTAAAGTTATTATATAGGCAACTTAAAAGAAATATTAATGTTCTTCTCCGTTGAATTTTAGTGCAGAATCAAATGTATATTTTCTGGGAAACACATATAATACTTGTAAATCGTATAATTATAATCATTCTTTCAAACAAGTAGTTACGGTACCTATTCACTTATTTAATCGGACAAGCGGTACTTATACATAATTCTCTTTGTAATTTGACCTGGTTTCAGAATAACCTTCATGTTAGATATAAATTTATATTATGTGCAATTGTAAAACTGAATTTTGTTTTATTAACTCCATAAAACGATAAATGCTTAAGTTATCTTCTGTACTTACAGTGGTCTGGTGGAGATGGGTCCAACGCTATAATACCGCCTTTTTGTTCTTTAAGTGAATTATACTTTAATATTATTTTTGATTATATAATTATTATATTGTGATAGTATTTTAACGGCGGGATTGGTTTGATTGAACCTCAATATCATCTGATAAAGAAACGGGCTAATATTATCGGCTAATCGAGAGTGAACACGTTTCTCTGCCTACCCTTTGAGGGATATGAGCGATGATATATTTTTTTATGAAGTAACGGGACGGCTAGGGCTAGGACGAAAAAGAGCAAGTGTTAATTATATCCATTCAATGAACGATAAGTAACACTTGCACTTTGAAGTTTGCACTTGTGTAAAGTGACTATGTACTGTGTTTCTGATGCCGTTTTACTTTAATTGATCTCCAGCTTACTAACGACTGCTGTCGTAAGTCAAAGGGTTCGACGAGCTGCTAGTTCAACAATCGTAGGGTTGTCAGATATAAATAATCGCATTTTTATGCGTTGTCGGCTAAATGTGGGTGCACATAAATATATATAGTCACCTTATATATTTATATGCACCCACATGCATATAAATATATAAGGTTATATAACCTCTACCTACCTTCACCCGAGAAGGTAGGTAGAGGTTCATACGCACCTACGATTAGCCCGTCAACACATTATGGGACCTGATATCGGCCGTCCGTCGCCATATCGGACACCTCACCATATCCCAGGATTCCTCTGATGTTTTACTTTACCGTAAGAACACTCGGAAAACTTATTGGTACATGGCAGGGTTCGAACCTAGACTACCCGAATGGAAGTCCCAAGCGAGTGGTATACGCTTTGGACTTTGGAGGCCACCGAGGTTTTTACTATAATCACTTAATTCTATATTTCTACGTCTTTTTGTATGTGTACATGTTATATGTTATGTGTATGTGAGATTAATTTATTATCTTACTTTTTCTCATCTGAATAAAATATGTTTTTAATTAAATAAAATTTCCTGCAAATTTATAAATATCCTGATTTCATTAAAGCGTATTCATAGATCGCATTCAAAGGTGAAATTTTAAACATTTGAGAAAAAATCCTGTAGGTGTCAACCCTAACTAAGCGGTTCATTAGTGTGCTCAAGTATACCACAGCGTTTTTAATTGCCGCCACAGTGCGCTTAAAAAAATTTCGCTAAAGGGCTTTACAGTCTTATTTTCAGTACGTTACCGGTGCTACCTTTTGACCGAGCTTAAAAACCTTTAGTATTTTTTTATTTTATAGTTTTTAAGTTCAAAAGTGTGAAATTTACTATAAAAATAATAAGTTTCAGTAACAATGGTCTGTTTTGATAGCATTAAACTGTTCAACCTCCTGCCGTTGCGACTCTGATGTTAGGCTTAAAATTTTATGACTTTTAAGTCTTTTTTCCTAATTTTTGTGTATGGTGCTTTTATAAAAATTAATTCACTTTTTCTTAATAGTCGTTTCCAATTATATAAATATTAAAAAATAACAGTAAGACCCAAATCAGACTTGCGTGTCCTAAAATTCACTGACAACCTGTCAATTACGCTGATTCGAAAACATTTTTAGGACACCAAATTTTCTTTTAGTTATAAAAAATTAATTCTTTATTGGCCTTAGATAATTCTTATTTTCAATCGAGACTCTATAATTTGTTTACTTTAAGATTAAAGATTGAATTTGAAGGAAAAAAACGTTAAAAAGCTCATTCAAATACGAACTATATTATTATTATTTGGTATTTGAGTAATTGTAAACTACCAATGTCCCACTTAGGCCGTCTCTCGTCTGCACAGACCTTTATTATGTATCTTTGCGTACAAATTATCTGAATTTAGATCGAGATATTAATTCCGTCGGTGATTAATATCCTGCATGTGATAGCTCAATTTAAATAAGAATCTGAATAAACTTATTTCGTGTGTGATTAATAACTTTTGTATTCGTTTTTTGAAAAGTAAATAAATTAAAGTAAACCAATTTATTTACTTATTTTTTTAATTTTCCAAAAAAGTTCGTGAGTGATTAATTTTTATGTTACTTTTTCGAATAGTAAAAGTTAGAATAGCCGTCGTTTGTGTGCGCAGACCCTTAATATTTTCTCGTTCGAATTCTCTGAATTTAGATCGAGAAACTTAGTTCGTGTGTGACTAATGGCCTGCGGTCGACTTGGATCGTGAGAGCTTTGAATAAGTACTGAATTGCAGATAATATTATTTTACTGGGTCTAATCTGCTATCTTTATGTGTTAATAACAGCCTTGTAGTTTATATTCTAGACTTTAATGACAGTCGATTTCGCGCAAGCGGATATTATTTATTATATTTGATTGCTTTGTACGAATGTCCCGTTGATCTAGTGCTTAATTTCATTTTTTACAATTTTTACTTTTCATTGTTAAAACTGAAAAAGAGTTGCCGAAGGTAAGAGGTAACTATATTATTATACACATGTAACATATTGATGTATTGTTATGAATGATCAAATGAACTTACCTAAAATCAAGTTCGATCAGTGTTCAAAGAAAAGATTTAAAATAATCTTAGAAATGGACTAGGATAAATGTGACTTAACCCTCGAGTTCGGAACATGATAATGCTTATGATAGGACGCGATTATTATGATTAATATTATTATTGTAATAATTACAAATAATTTTTATTTTTGTTTCAGGTAAGTTCATCAACTGGAAATATAGTGTTGTATCATCGATTACGTAAGTTTTAATGGGACGTCTAGGCATTTTTAAAGTATATATTATCTATAATTTTGTTTGTGGTATGTAATGTTATTCTATGGTTCACATAACATGCATAGATATTATTTATATACTGTGTTTTATGTCGGTTACAGTCACAGCCAATAAAAGAGAAAGAATTCCTTTCGTTCGCTTTCATTTCCTCGATCTGTGCCTGGCGTTAGTCGTGGATAACCGTTAATCTTATAAATAAGTCATTAGTATTATTCATCACGTAATGGTCGCAGTACACATTGTGCCACAGAGATGGCACCACACTTCGGTGTAATTAACGTGTAGATGGCACGCAGCACTACGCCAGGGTATTTTTTTTAGGAAAACATTAAATTCTAGTTTGTAATTAAAAAGTAATAGGAATAGAGCTACCTTGACTATTCCTGTATAGGTATATCCCTTATTCATATTTTAAACGAGAGACACATGTACATTTTATATATGATATGTATTCGATAATTATTTTTGAAATAGGCGACCGGTTCCATTTTTTGCAGTACCAGGGCTAAATCTTAAGTTTTTTACAATATTTTGGTTTGCGATCATTAATGTAAACTTATGTGGGGAAATAAATACATCAAAAAGTTTTTTCCCATGGAAAAGGGAGATTTAAAATGTATGTAAAATTATTTTCACATATTAGTACCTAGAAAATCGAATACAGAATATTAAAATTGCTCATCTGAGATTAACGTCTAAGCTCCAGGACTGATCGTGACTGAATTTGGTATGTTGTGTGTAATAACCTGGAGATTTATTTGGCAGGTTACTGCAAGTGATTTAAGATACATTAAAACGGAGATAATGCCTCGAAAAATAATGTTTTCTATACATATATCACAAAAGTATACAAGACTTAATGAAAATAATTAAAAAATACAATTAGGTGCCTAAAAAGGGAAGCAGAACTGACTTATTTTTCGTATTTTAATAAATAGATGTTTTAATACTTTTGAAACTTTGTCATCAAGGATTGCACAGTCTTAATTGGACTGAGTGTAACAAAGCGGGCAGGAAGTTCAATCCCGCCATTAGTTTTTGCCCCTAGGGCAGAGAAACTTCTACTAACAAGCCGTCGTTAAAATCCTAAAATAAGTTCCGGGTACAGCTCCATAAACCGTGATTATATTAGAAATCTACTTAAGTTGAGTTTACATTTAGATCGAAGATTTCCGACCTAAGAATGTAACATTTTAAAATGGCTTGAAGTGCTTTCTCCCCTAGGGCAGAAAAACTTTTACGAACAAGTTGTCGCTAAAATCGTGAATTAAATCCCGGATAGAGCCCTATAAAACGTGATTATATTAAAACTCTACTGAAGTCGAGTTTACATTTCGATCAAAGAGCTTCATCCCAAAGTATTTTGTTTAGGTGAAAATGTAAACAAAGGATACGGGATTGAGCGATGTTGTTAAAAATAGTTACACGTGCTATTCGTGTTGACAGCTAGGGTTGTCACCTTTCCCAAAATTAAGCATATACCGCTTTTTTATTTTTGTTAAAAAAATGTGTTTAATTTTATCCGAATTTATAATATTATCGACACTCGTTGGACTCTACTGCATAGAAAAAAGTTTTAAAATAACACTTCCACATTTTCACTTTACAATAGTTTATAGCTTTACGGTACACTTACGCATGTTTTTACCAGAGATCCTTAGTTTTTAAATGACTCCTAAATAATTTTAAGGGCCTCCTTTATATAGATTGTACGAACAATTAAAATATATCTGAAACTTTCAGCGTTAGGGGCTTCAATTGTCCCTTAACTGTTGTTGGTGAAATTCAAATGAATGTTAGATGCTAAATAAATGTCCCTGGACAAATTACAGAATTTGTTTTGATTCCAAAGCAAGAATATCGTTTGTGGAATTGGGCATTTAAACCGGCTGATTTTCCGTTTCCCTTATCCGTAATATCGACATTAAAATTTTTGAAAAGGAAATTGTTGTAAAAATTTCTTGATTAAAACATCAGCCGATGTTTATGTTTTCTCTACTTTTAAGAAGAGGCGGTAACCCTAACAACAGCGCTCCAGCACGTCTTTTCATTTATCTCCTGCTTTTTCGACTCTTCCATTACGAACTGTCTGCTGTTGATGTTTCCACGTTTCAAAATTTAATTAGACTCGTATTCTTTCACTAACCATTACGACCGTTTCAAATTTTAAAAAGTATGGCGTATAATTGAAATGTTCAGCCGGTTTGATTACACAAATGGCCAAAAAGGAGTGTTAGGTTTTTAGGATTCTTTCATTCTTCTTGTACATGTCCTTTTTTTGGTATGAATAATTATACTTATACACTAGCTGTATCCGCGACTTCGTAGGCGTTTGATTTTACTAATAAAAATATGAAAACATACGTATGCGTTTACTAAACAGAGGTGTAATTTTATTTAAATAATATCTTAATATTACATAGAGAAACTCCATTATTATTATTACTTATTTGTATAGATTTCTTTTAAAATGATATTTTTGGCAATTATTCCAAATAATTGAATGCAAAAGGCTTTTCGTCCTGAGTTGTTTATAACTTAGTTTATGGAGCTTTCTTTCTCATTTATTTTTATTTGAAATTAATTGTAGTATATTTTTTAATACGGGCCTCTTTTCTACTGCATCTACTTGTCTTTGAAATTACGAGTGTATTGTACTCTTGGTCTATCATAATACATCAAAATCTATCTATCTTTAATTAAAAATGGAAAGAAAAACTGGGAAAATATCAAGCAATAACGAAAAAATGACCACTATAATTAATACCAGACTGTTATTATATCTGCCAATGTCCGACGAAGTTCTTCGGGTCAGTTAATCAGTAGAAAAAATTGGATAAAAAATTAAATTGTGAGATTTGCACACCACAATGTGGTTCCGCACCCAGAGTGTAAGAACGGAATCCTATTACTAAGACTTCGCTGTCCGTCTGTCTGTATGTCTGTTGATCTATCACCAGGCAATATCTTACTAACCGTTATAGCTAGACTGTTGAAATTTTCAGATTATGTACTATTTCTGTTTTCGCTATAACAACAAATACTAAAAACAGTATAAACAATTTTTTTGTCCTTTTTATTTATGGAATGTACGGAAGGAACCCTTCATGGAACCCTTCATGCGTGAGTCCAACTCGCACTTGATCGATTTCTCAATTTTATTTTTATTTCTTTATTTGGCAGAGAATGATTATGAATCTTTCAAATCATATCCCTAATTATGGACATAGCGTCTCCAAGGACGACTTGATTTACAGTCGTACGGTGTCAGGGGGCCTTTTAAATTAGATTCTGTCGTGTGTGACACGCTGTATATTATTATTTTTCCCTCCGTTGACTGAAATATTCGCCCGGTCCTTATCCTCGCGTCGTGATGAGTTTATTTATAACGTTTCCTTACTTAGAAACCGTCTTATTGCCAGGCTTATTTCATTTAGAGTCTCACGTGTGTAGAGTATCAATATCTACATTAAGATACGAATTTTTAACCCCAAAAAGGGGGTTCTCAGTTCGTCTGTTTTTGGATCTTTTTTTGTATGCTTGTTAAGCGATTATTTCGTCAACTCCTAGTGATTTTTGTTATGTATTGATAGGTCTTTATTCAGATGTGGTATATTAATAAGAATTATAAGTATTCAGTTTAATGCAATTAAATAAAGGACCTCTTTATAATCGAGCACATTTAGAATTCAGAGCTACACTGTGTTCTGTAAATTTGAAGATTATTAGCTTATCTATCCTTTATCTTACATATTTGCATCAGTAAGGTAACTTTAGATGTAGTAGAAATACGTATTTCGAACGCAAAATCTGTGAACAAAAATTCTTTTTGTTCATATTTCTAAAAGTACCTACTAATTATATTTATATGGGATCTCCTATTCCAAAAACAGCGAAAAAAAAATTCTAAAATTAATAACAAGAAAATGTAGCATATATTTAAAAAAACAACAATGTCATAAATAACATTTTACTTTTCCGTCCGGTCGAAAATGCGAATAAACTGCCTTTTAAAATCATATTAGAGTTTAGATATCATAAATTTTTTCTCGTAAGATTAATGACTTGGTAGAAATAGACGAGCGGGAAACATCAAAAGCGGCGAGCGAGACGAACACCAGATACACGGTGACAAAATGCAGATTCTCTGATCTTCATAGTGAAAAGCTTAAAGTGGCCAATTTTCCTTCTAAGCAATAATTATTATTTCGGTCCAAAAAACCTGAACTTTCCAAATATAACAGTTACAAGTTCAATCCTTATCTGAAGCATATTGTGCAAAATTAAGAATTTACTTTAAAATCTATCTCTCTAAAAACAGACTTGTTAGTTACACTATTTATAACTCTGAACGGCTGTACTTATTTTCATGACTGTTGTTTTTGTGGATTTGTCTTTGTCAGAAACATGGTAATAAGTATAAAAACACATATTTGTAAAATCAAGATAAAATAATCATATGACACGGGCTGGGCGATACAAAATTTTGCCGAGACAACTAGTTGTTAATAATCTTACAATTGCTATAGTTTTACGCGACTGCGTATATTTATGTTTATAAATTAGCTGTTCTGTTGCACTTTATCTTTGTATTATTGAAGTATTGATGTTGCACATGCAATAGCAAGACAATAATAAAAATTCAAAATGGCCGCCAGACGCCATATTGTAAAAAATAAATTTGAGTAGGTATTTCAACTTCATAATTTTAGTTTCTTTAATTATGTTTAAATGTAAATAATAATTTCGGATTCCTATCGATTTAAATTTTACTTTTAATTTATTGCAGGTTTTTTATTGGTAATAATGCCCTTGTTAATATTATTGTGGCGATTCTTAAGTGGCTTGTGACCTACAGACAAACGGACATGACGAAAGTATAGTTTCCTTTTTTACCGCCATTTTTATTCGTTTAATTACCACTACTTTGTTACTTTATTATTATACTTATAATTTTAAATTTGGTTTTTACAAGACTGCCCTAAAAAGATTATCGTGTTTTTACGGTTAGTAGTATGTATGTGAGTTCCACAGTCTTCAAGACTTTAAAATTACTGAGCAGATATGAATGTTATATCGGAATTCTTATACAATCTTAAGTGACATAGCAAATTTTATTTTAAAACCAATATGGCGGCAGTCGTATTTTAATAATTTTTGTTATGTTTAATTGTGAGTTCTTTTCTATAAACAATTAATATGAAGAGATTATTTATTAGTCTCAAAACATTATTGTGGTAAACAAGTAATAATTAAACTTACTTAATCTACAAAATAAATAATAATATTTGTAATGACAATTTTAATGGTAATAAACGAACAGAGTACATGGGATAGAAAATGGAAAATGATGTTAAAGATTGATATATTGACCCGTTTTAATTTTTCTTTGAATTGGTCCCGATCTATGCAGAATATATCATCTGCTTTCGTTTCAGATAACTCCTAAGAGCTGAGCATAGGTTGAAAGGATCATTACACGTTGGTAATAAATAAACAACTGGTGGCAGCAACTTGCTCGGACAAGCATCCTTACCTATTGACCACGGTTATGTCTTCCCATCCGGAGGGTTTTTGCTTATTCACTTAAAAAAGCTTTTACTAAAAAAATAATATTTGTATTCGAACCCGCCTTTCCTCTTAATTACAAGCTTACATCACTCAAAGGATTGTGAGTCTGATATTACCGCGGGCCCTGGTGCGGAAAAGACAACGACCGCTGCTTTCTTTGCACTACAAGTTGCCAACAACAGTTACAATGACGTCAAGGTCGCACTTAGTGTTTGAATTAAGAAGTATCTTCACGCTCCGATCGTTGTGGTGTTATACTGAGACGATGAGAATGAAGAGAGACTAAAACTGCATCTTTAGATTTTTGTTGGATTAGTTTTGTTTTCTGTGACCCTAGTACAATCGTTTATCGTTTTTGATTGATTTAGACGAAATCTAAATCTCGAGAGATATTTTATAAAAAACTTAGCAAATATTGCAATTAATAGACTCATAAAATCTGTTGTCTGATGATTTTCTATACGTTTTTGGGTCCAGTGAAATTTTTACGCAACTATTCGAAAACGAAATATGTTTATGGTACAGTGGCCTAAAACCACATTGTGTTCATAAAACAAACGGAATGGTCGAATTGAAAGACCTCAATTAGAATAAGTAAAGGGATTTAGATAGAGAAACGGTGATGGCAATTGATAAAGTAGACGGTGTTCAGGCGCGTCGTTGAGCATGACTCACGCTAATGGCGGCAATTATGGTAGCAAGCGGTGCGGCCAGTGTCGAGGCGAGAGCAGCTTGCCACGTGCCGGTCGAGATCGACCGATCGATTTGAATTCGAATTAATATATCGAATATTGTAGTTGATAGGCATCTTTTATTTGGCGAAAATGAGCAATTAGTACTGGTAGTGTCATGTCATGAACAGTTACTGTTAATATTTTACACAGAAAAGCTGCTAAAAATTGATTTCGAACTCAGTATCGTGTCAAATGACTTTTTTTTCATACATATAAAAAAGTACTGACCAATTGTCATAAAATATGGCCCATCTGAAGGAAACAAGAATTATCAAAAAACTGTTTGCTTGGGTATCTGTTTTGCCGTTTTCCTTCTAAAAAGACGGTGATAGATGAAAAAAGATACGGTAGAAGTTAATCTCGCTATATTTTTTCTTACTACAACTATTAAATAATTAAAATAGTTGCACATCATAGTGTGGTAGATTATAATCGTAACAATTAAATCTTTTGCAACAATTTCATTAGATATTCCGCGATTAAATTTATTTTAGTTAATTTCGTAACTTTTAAAATAGCCAGTTCAAAAAGTCTAGTGAATCTTTTGCTTGTAACTCGTAAAAATACCGGACATCTCGTCTCCTTGATGGAAGTTTTCTCCTTCGCAAATTTACTCATGGCAACGTTCAATTCGTTAATTATGAATGCAGCGTTTTGTGCAACTGAAGGTCGACGTTTGATTGTTATTTGTACAATGACAGACCGATCGGTGACTAAGGAGGAAACTAATTTTGCAATCTGAATCTAATAAGGTCGGAAAATATGGCAAGAAACGCCGCAAAAACATACTGGTACGATTGACTAGTCGCTAATTGCAAGAGAGCTAGATTTTATTTAATTTGATTTCTTTAAACGTTAATTAAATTCAATGTTGTTTTAAATATAGGGTTGTCTCTGCATTAATTACGAAATTGAGATATTAGCAGATACACACGCAACGTAATAATACAACATGTTATTACTATGAGGTAATCATGTGAGTGATTCAACAAATATGCGGGAGCCGCAACTCAGATCGACTGACTCAAGTCCTTTAGCTACAGTCGCGTGCTATATTACAAATTAGCTCAATCTCCTTGCCCAATAATCAGAACGCGCCAAGTCGAGGTTTTTGGTGTTAACATTGTAGATACCCCACCAAATTAAATAATGATTTAACGAGCTGAGCATTATGTACGTCTACAAAGTTTGATGAATATGTAAAAAACTCCGCGGTTAAAAACATTTTAATTAAAGAAGTTATTTTTTTTTAATATTCTGTCTCTTAAAGATGTCCAATTGAAAAGTTCAGGACTTAATTTGTCTTGGCCAGACAAACTAGACATTTTATTCAGTGATGACGAGTGACTAAAGAAATAAACAAGTTTTGTTATATAACATATATTGGTTTCGACTAAACTCAGATATGATTACATCTGAATTATATATAATTCAGATGTAATTTATATCTAATGTTTTATACATATTTTATTTTTAAGTTTAATTCATACTAAAATCTTTCGAAACGTTAATTGATATGCAGTTACTCGCAAATTGCAAAAAAATGAATTGAAATTCATTATCATGTGATATAAAGGCAAAAGTTTTTTTGTATTTGTTTAAATATAATATGTTTAACTAATTGTTATAGGATTTATATATACCATCTCTAAAGTGCGATCAATCGTTCAAAACAAGAATAATTAAATATCAATGAACAGAATTATCGCGTAATAAACATATAACAAAAAAATACAGACGAATTAGGAATATCCTTCCCTCCTTTTTTTAAGTTCTTAAATATTATATAGACGGAAAAAAATCGTTATACACTTTGTAGTCAGACGCGATATAATCGTATAATTAAATGACTTAACTTCACATTTAATTTTCATATTTCTCATCAGAAATGTAATCCTTGTCTTTTGTTCTGTGGAAGAATTTGCATTGTGAGAGGTCGGGCTTGGAGCGCATTGGGCCAAAGCCCCGTCTGTATTACGTCTATCTGCTTTTAAATGTCACGCGCCTTCTCTGTGAAAGGACCTGTGCTTCGTGCACTAAATGCCATCGTGATTTCGGATTGTTGTAAACTTAAGACCGCCTCTCTGATCTTGTCTTTCTAGCTTTGGGTGGTCATTAAGTGCTTTAGCTTTTACATAATACACGTGACTAAACTTATTTGTTTGATTTACACTTGCAGCATCTTTGAGGCATTTCCCATAGACTTCACCAAGAATAGAACTAACCGATGAGATTCTCAAATCTAAAACTTAAGACCGCTTCTCTAATCTTGTCTTCTACCTTCGAATAATTATTAAGTGTTTTAGCTTTTCCATAATAATATTCGTGACTAAACCTATATGTTTGATATGCACTTGTAGCAGTTTAGAGGTATCTCCCATAGATTCCTCCAAGTGTAGGACTATCAAATAGACTTTTTGATTTAACGTGTTTGTCATATACTGATGAGATTTTCAAATCTAAAACTTAGGACCGCTTCTCTAATCTTGTCTTCTATTCTAGCTTTGAGTGCTTATTAAGTGCTTTAGCTTTCACATAATATACGTGACTAAACTTATTTGTTTCATCTGCACTTGCAGTAGTTTTGGGGTATTATTTCCTTTAGACTCTTTCAAATATAGGATACTATCGAATGGAATTCTTGTTTCAAATACCTTCGGCATATGAGAAGCACGCTACGGCAAAAAATAACTATAATAAGAATTACAATTAGGAAAATCATTTCACTGAAGTATTTCGCTGAGAATTGTTCTGACACCTTTAAGATCGTGTTCCCCAAATCAAAGCTTAATATTCTAAAATAATCTAAAAACATTATCTCGATCTTAAAACATCTTTTCTACAATATGTATACGAAAGTGAAACGACATTTAATTTTGCTATATTACTGCTTCGAACATATTAATGTCTCACTTCGTCTCCTAGAAAATTTTTTTTTTTTTTTTTTTTTTTTTTTTTTTTTTTTTTTTTGGTTATGGAAGGCAAACAAGCAAAAGGATTTCCTGATGTTAAGAAATACCCGTCGCCTATAGGCACCAAAGGTGGAAATGGGGCGTTGCCCACCTGAGGCTGG
>DVZL01003210.1:0-14253 GCA_018236625.1 Lasaia peninsularis
ACTCGCCCGGGCAGTGGTCCACCGCCTTGCCTATTTCTGCTGCCGTAATGACATTGTCATGTTCCAGTCTGGAACCAGACTAGGGTACCCGGTAGACTTGCACATATGGTGTAACAGCCCGACCACATGGTAGCGGCGCACCTACAACATATTTGGTGTCTCTAGGCCACGGTTGTCTCTTACCATCAGGAGACCCGTGGGCCTGTTCGCTGTCTTATATCATAAAAAAAAACAAACAGATACTTTAACTTTATTTACTCGTGTAGATTGTTAACGTTACACGTGCTTTTTTTATTTCAGTTACGTGATAAACTTACGACATTCCCCGGTTTTCGATTTGATAGAGACATCGAAAGAGTTTGCATTGCACCCCAATTGTCAAATGTCACAGAGCTAAGTGAAAGTGATGATATTCAAAGTTTACATACTGCTACTACCTACAAATTGGGACACCTTGGCTATATTCACAGAAAGAAAGTTAATACAGAACGAAAAAACATTAGTGATAGTGAGGTTAGTGCAAGAAAATCTATAGGAAATTTTCGATCTATCGTCGAAGAAGAGGAAGAGGATAATTCTATTAGTTGTTTATTGTTAGCAACTCTTGACTCTGCTGATGATTCAATAATAAATGAAACTTTGGAAAGGTTACCAAAAGACATTCAAACGGACAAGATTGTGGATTTGTTAATGCAAGAGGCCTTGCAATCTGAAATTACAGATAACTCTAAAAGTAACACAGTTGAAAAAACTTCTGATGTCATTTCTGATGTCTGTAATAAAACTAATCCTCACCTTGAAGTAGAAAAAATAATGCCACCTAAGAAGACTATAGTTAGTAATTCCACTACTGATGAGTCTAATTTAGAAGTAGTTGAAGATACTCCAAGTTACGTAAATACAAAAAGAAGTTGCTATAGGAATATAACATCTGTGAATATGGATAAACAAAATGTATTTGATAATAATGCTGTTGAAGATTTTTTCTCCCAACATCTATTTGAAAATAATGCGAGAGATGTTTTAATTAGTCCTACTTTAGCTCGCAAAATTAATGAAACAAGCTCCGAGGCTAGTGATGAGTTTGATGCCATTCCTCACGAAGAAAATGTTGTTGCTAATGATCATCTCGACGTAAATGATATTGATATTATCGATTGTTTGAATGATATAGTTGATAAAGTTTGTAAAGATTTCGAAAAGTGTGCTGAATATTATGATAAGAAGATGGAAAACATAGCAGATATTTTGCAAACAAACTTGGAAACGGACGTTAATACTGCTATGGAAAAGACAAAAGAATATGAATTTCATAAAAATATAAAATCTTCGGACCAACTTTCATCAGCAGCTAAATTACAACATAATAAAAAACAAAAGAAAAAAGCCCCAACGAAAAAAAGAAAAGGAAAATTAAATATTGAGCCTCCTAAAATGTCAACGATTATTGAGAGAGAAAGTGTCGTTGAAAAATCGTATAATTCTGCGGATTTAAAAACCCCAGAGAAACAAAAAAATAAAACAGACGATTTAGATGTACATTCGATGCGGCGAAAAAGAAAATTATACTCTCCCAAAGATGATGAAATCTTAAATAATATGCCAGATCAGATATCACAACCTGTTGATGATATTGTAGAGGAGGTATTTAAAACTCGTAATACATCCCCTAAGTCCATTGCTACATCATACAAAGAATTAGAATTTATTAGACGACAAACAACACAAAGGTTGCGCAATAAGAAACTCTTAAGGGAATCAATGTCGCCTAAGACCAAACAATTAAATGATGCATTTGACAACTTAAAAGGTACCATTGAAGGTGAAAAGGATATAAAATTTGCCAAGAGAAATACACGAAGCAAAATCGCAATTTATAATTTTACTAGTGAAAGTGATGATGAGGATTTCGCACCAAAGAAAGGAACTTCAAAACAATCAAGTAAAACTTCAAATAATAATTCAGAATCCATTAAAGTTACTAGAAGCCGACGACGCGATACTCGTTCCAAGACAAATACTAAAAATGAACCTGTTTGCATACTTGAAACGACTAATACGAATAATAAAAAAAAACCAAAGTCAAAACAGCTAGGAAAGATTCATACAAGAATTCAGACTGAAAAAAATGATCTTATTGATGAACGAATGAGGAAAGCGGCATCTGAAACGTTAGACCTTTCTATTGAAATTGATATTCCTAAAGATAGAGTTTCAGATCCTCCACTACAAATAACAAACAGTCCTGAAATGGAATTAATAATAGACGAAACTGTTAGTGAAAAAAAGTCAGTAAAACAATTAAAGAAAAATCAAAATAAACACGCGAAAAATTCAAAGCTAGCTTTAAAAAAGATACTAATTGGAACAACTCAGGATAAACTAGAAAAGAGTGATAGTGCAAGTCCTTTGCCGGGGCTAGTCGTAGAAACAGTGCCTTTGATTAAAAATGCAGATCATTCATTCAGCATAGACAAGCTTCAAGAAATATGTAATGAAGACAAGGTTACGAATGTTTCAGTAGCAAACACCACTCAAAATTTGCTTTATGATATAGATCTTATTGATTATAGCACTACTAGTAAACATTGTGATGGAAACATTCAAAATTTCGATGATACTAAAATTAATCAAATAACTAGCCCAGTCAAATCAAAAGTAGTTCAAAAGAAAAATACTAGTATTAAAGGAAAGGAAAAGAAAAAAACAAAACATGAAGATAAAAACAATATAGATATTACAAAAATGGTATTAAGGAAACGTAAGAACTCAACATCGGATTCCGAATCAGAAAGGTCAATAAAAGTTATGAGAAATACGTCAATTACCGGACATTGTGAATTTGATGGAAACTCTCAGAGTCTGAAAAATAAATCCATTGACAATATAAAGCGATGTGATCGTAAAGGAAAAGAAAATATGAAAAACCCCAAAGAGGATAATAACGAAAACCCGGTAAAACGAGTATTAAGACATCGTAAGAATGTAACATTAGATTCAGAAAAATCTATAAACACTACAAATAAATCACTAATAAGTGCAGTTGTAGATTTTGAACAATTACCTCCGAATTGTGAAGCTTTAAAACTACGTAAACGTAAACCCAAAGAAAATATAAACTTGAAACAAGAAAATAATGAAAATTTAGATAATTTAAAATATGCATTAAGAAATCGTGCAAGCGTAGGATTAGAGTCGGGATCAGAAAAGTCAATAGAAACTATAGGCAAATCTCCAATTACAGCACATGGTGACTTAGAAGAAGAACCTCCAAATTTCGAAAATTTAAACCGACACATAGACGAATCCCGTGAATTAGAAATTGAAAACTTAAGTGATTCCCTTAAGCGATATTATCGCAGCCTTAATGAAAATATTCATTTAGAAAAACCTGTTTCATTAAATCGAAACTCAGATGAACTTAACAGTGTATTGATAAATTCTCCGCGCGTATCTTTAAGACGTCTTTCTTCAGTAGATTTAGACAAATGGATGCCAAGGAAATATAACTCTGATGAAAGTTCTAAAAGTATTTCTAAGAAAAGCGAAGTTAATAATACTAAATCTTCTGTAAGCTCAAAAAGTAGATCTACGAAATATTTAAGGAGTAAAGCAATACCAGTAAGCTTAAGAAGCAATGCTAAGAAAATAGAAAGTACTAGAACAAAAGATTCCAAGTTAAGCAAGATAATTAGTCGTGAAACTACCCCTAAACATAATACGCAAACACGTAAATCAATAATATCTCCAATAAAATTATTTGAGGAAGTATTCAAATTTGAAGATTCTGATATAAACAAGGAGAATATAGAAAGTCATAAGTTGCCAACATCTCAAAAATCTGTGTCAAAGACTTTAATAACGAAGGAGAGTTCAAGAGGCAGTACTAAAATTCCTACAACTGTCTTCAAATTACCACTAAAAAGAAAAATATCCCCTACCCCTAGTGTTAATAAGAAGCAAAGACAGGCCGATGTAGAATGTATTAGTGAAATAACACTAAATGCTTCGACTATCGAGGATTGGTTCAATAAAAACGAACTGGCCAGTTCTTCAACAGCTATTAGTCGGGGTAAGATTTTTAATATCTTCAAATGCCAAAAAAGCAAATAGACTTCTTAGTAATTATCGCCTCTTTGGTCTGAGTCGACTTTTACGCACGAGCTCACGGGTTCGATTCCCAGGTTTCAACGAGTTTTTTCAGTATTTCTGAAAAAAATTGTCTGTTATTCGATGTTTGTCCGATTTGGCGACGGACTTGCCACCTGTCACAACATGGGCCCTAATATCGTATGCTAATCTTGGGTGCGTATGTACCTCTGCTTACCCCTTCGTAGATATTGATGTGATGACATTAGTTTATTTATTTTAATATTAATAAATACACGTGACCTAAGATTCTAAATTTTTACGGTGCTTTACCAATTTTAGGTTGAATTTAAATTTTAGTAACTATACCGATCAAACTAATCTTCAACTTGGAATACCATATTCCGTTACTATGGCGTTAAGGCTAATTCTAGAATTTTTACCACCTGGATACTTTTATTATGTAGTAGCCAAGTCTCTGCATTTGACGAGCTCTATAATAAGTATGCTGGTCATATAGATTCTCAACTCAAACCAAGAAAAAAGTGTTTACTTCATAAGACATACATATCATCACGTCGGATCCATTGTGGGGTAGGCAGAGAGTGTTGGGTGCCAAGTGTCACTATTTGCCTAGTTTCCTCTACGTTCATTACTCTTTTAATACAAACACGCTGATTTCGAAGACTCCTGATATTAGCCATAGATAATTCATAAGCAATTTGGTCTTGGAATGTAAACCGAGGTCTCCTCGGACACTTGCAACCATGCACTTTGATATTGTTTTGTCAATCTTTCACAATATAATTTTAGCACTGTTTGTCCCCAGAAGAATCTTTAGAAGTTCCAATAAAAGACAGCGTAGAAAATATATTGGAGAAAATAAATACCACTCTGGTAGAGATCAACCACAACACAAGCAAAATGTAAGTTTTTCCACAGGCAACACAATTTTTGTGATAGGTGTTTGAATTTAACTTAAACAATAATGAAAAAAAAAACTATTTGTGATTTTAAAATTGTTGGAAGCTTGTCAGTACTATTTAAATAAACCAGCCAAGTGCGAGTCGAAATCGCGCACGAAGGGTTCCGTGTCATTATTTGCATAAACGGCAAAACATCACGTTTGTTGTGTTTTTTTAGCGGCAACAGAAATACATCATCTGTGAAAATTTCATCTGTCTAGCTATCACGGTTCATGAGATACAGCCTAGTGACAAACAGATAGACGGACAGTGCAGTCTTAGTGATAGGAATCCTAAAGATATACGCAATTATCACACGAGTTTTGGTGTTATAAGTAAAAAACATTGGGGAATCTTAATTCAGAGTAAACAGCGCTCAAATAACGAATAACGTTAAAAAATTTATTCATTCCTTCATGATTTCAGGCTGGTAACAATGTTTTTGGACGCCCAAAAGCAGTTGGATGATATTAAAACTGATCTCAAAGAACTATACCGTGATGGAGCTAAAAATCTAGTCTCAAATTACTTGCAAGCTGTCGACGACCAGTTTTGTGAAATTAACCAAAGGTATGTACACTTAGGGGCAGTGTGTTGGGGATCCGCTGAAGAATCGAGCAATGCCTGGGTGATCGGCTTTTTTAGGCAACACTATGTTTTTTAAGATTAACTAAAAAAACTTATAGGAACAAGCTACCGTACCCTGGAATCATACCTGACTCCTCGTGTGTCAAAGTCGGACACCGACTATATTATTCCTATACTAGATGTTGCCCGCTGCTTCGCCCGCATATGACTATCATACAAACAAAATCTAGCTTCTCCTCTCTACTCTAACCCCTCTCCCCCATTTTTTGCAGTAAAAAATACCCTATGTCCTTCCTCAAGGTCAACTCTATCTTTGTACCAAATTTCATTAAAATCTCATTAGAGTTTAGGCGTGAAAGCGTAACAAATAAACAGACAAAGAGACAGAGTTACTTTCGCATTTATAATATTAATACGGATGTAAAATGAAAACGAAAACATCGCTACGCTATGTGTGCGTGTACCTACAGCGTACCGCTTGTATGAAGCTTCTACTCGGTATGAGTAAGTATCCCTTACTTACTCATGTGGTAAAGGTCTCTGGAATCTGGAGATTACACTTCTAATAAAGATCTGTCCCAATACGTAGTATTGCTAACTAACTCTTTAACCTCTCTGTCGGCGAGTTTTGTGGAGTGAGTGAAATAACTAACAGATACGACTTGGGAACCGTCAAGAAAAAAGCGTACTCATTCCTAAAAAGTCGGCAACGTATCTACGATACTTCAAATTTTGTCGCTAATCAGGTGACCCCCTTCCCCGTTTGTCTCATCTTCTATGTAAAAGTATATAATAATCCACGGAAGATATTTAATATCACATTTAAAAATAACTTTCAGATCGCAGGAAATGGTAACTCAGTTCATGACAAACCTTAAACAGCAAGCCCGGGATATGTTATCCCGGGACAGTAAACAGAAACAGGTCCTGGTGACATTATTAAAAGAAGACGCGCAAGCGGTTTTAGACCATATTGCCAAGATGAAAGAGCAAAATTAGTAAAACTACCCACTTTATGTAAAAATTTATGCACACTACCAAAAAATTGCATTAAGTGTATATGTATGATAGCTGTTTCATCATATTTAATACAAAGAGTAGAAATATAAAACTACCCCAATTTAATATTGTTGTATTTACGATATTAAGGTAATAAAATATGTGCACTCTTTAATATTGCTCTCATAAAATGCGCATTACTTTTGTGTTCTCTAAGGGTGTATTTTATACTACCCACAAAATTTAATGTGCAAATAGTGCCGGTTATTCCTCTATTTCAGGGATTTTTTACACTACTAAAAGGAAATATTACATTTGCGCCAAAATATTTTTGACGAAATTGGTTATTGGGCAATAAGAGTTACGATAATACGATATATTAAAAAATGTGTGTTAGGAAATCCTGAACTTATTTTATTCTATATTAATGCCAGCCTTTAGTTTTTGCCCAGACTTAACTGTTGTGATAAGTATTGGTCAGAAGTAAAAAGAAAAAAGATATTAAAGTTTAAGCTATCCAAAAAATACAATTATTATGTTATAAGATGTCATACTGGAATATCAGTATTATTTTTGTTATGATTGAATTTTTTTTTGTTGTTAACAACATAAGTTTAAGAATGTTTTTTTTAATTTTATTAATATGTTGAATTTATTACTCATTATACAGTAACTGGCTTGCTTAAATTTTGCTATAAAACATTAAAACTTCTTCTTCTTAAGATAATATTTAATTGAACGTTTTTCAAATTATTTTTTTAAACTGTTGCTAATCTAGCCTAACGTTATGTTTTCTTATTTGTGTACTAATTCCTTATTTTCAAAGCAATGAATATTATTTTAGCTTTTTTTATAGTTAAAGTGGTGGCTTTACATAGTGTGTAAATGAATAGTTCAAGGGGAATATTTTTTTTTTTTTATTTAGTCAACCAATTAATTTATTGCAATTGAGTCTGTTGTTCTAAACAGCGGTTATACAAATTTTAATTTAGTCATATATTTGGTAAAACCAGTAAATGTATTTTAATCTGGTCCATTACTTCACTACTTTTTTTTTACTTTATAAAGTCAGTAAATAAATACTTTTGTAAAAAGTTGCCCCGTAATGGCATTAACAAGTTTAAATTCGCCAGTTACTGCATATTTTGCAAGGGTGCCCACACATGACATAATTATTTGCGTAGTCGAAATTTTTTGTATAAAAATATATAAAATTTTTTACATATAAAACAGTTATTTTAACAAATAACTTGAGTATGGAGACTACTACTCTCTACTCTACTCTACTAGAATAAAAAATATTGGCACAAAATATATTGCCAAAACTATAACCCTCTTTCTCCATCTTGGTGAAAATTGGCACGGTTAGCGGATTAATAATAATCTGTGGTGTGTGAGCGCCCTAAGAAGTTAATTACTGTAATGATTTTAATTGTTATTTAGGTTAAGAAAGAATTAAATATATTTTATTAAAAAAATGTTTTATTTATCAAATACTATATATGTACATAAATAACAATTATTAACATTTTGTGATCGCGTACTGTTTTAACAATATTTAACATAAAATTAAAATTGATTTTGATATATCAATGTACTGGGCACTTGATTTTGTAGTTAATGCCCCGAATACCAGTTTCATACCCGCAATATGATATCGTACAATGTTTCGTAAAAATACTTTGACAATAGCCAGTGATACAAAAAAGTCCAAGATTAATAGAACACTTAATATTCGGGTCATTTATTAAAAATCACCTGTATCATAATTTCGTGGGATTTTCTCGCTCACGTATACAATAACCTCGCCATGAAGCTAAAGGTACTGGAGATTACACTCCTAACAACGACCTGTCCCGAATATATGTAGTATTGCTAACTCATTCTAGACTGGCCAAACTCTGCCAATTTTGTGGAGTTGACAAACCGGCTGAGAGTGGGATAGCGGACCCTACGAGAATGAGATAGATTTTAAATATTGCAGACGGGTAGTTAGCAGTGTCTAGAGGTGGCAATAACGGCTATATGCCAATAAATTATACTGTTGTGTTATTTTTCAATAACTGTTGTCGAACTGTTATTCTATTATTAGGCATCAGTTGGCAAAAAGTTTAAAATCGTAGTCAGCAAAGCGAGCTTTTTGTTTACTACCTCTCTTACTCCAATTCGTAATAACAACAGTCACCAACAATAACAGGATGAGTTCAATAATTTTGTTATTGGTTGTGCAAGAATAATGCGTTATATTATCTGTTGTTGTAATAATGATCACCTCTAAGTGTAACCTCCAGATAGCTTAGTCATCCTCGCGATTACATTGTCTCTTTTATATAAGATACAAAAGAACCAAACAAATGTGTATCCTCAGTAACTGTATACATTTTAGTAGGTATTTTTTTAACAATACATTTGTGGTGCTATTTATGGACTAATATCACCAAATTGATTAAAAAATAGCACCCCAGATATATTACACACACTTTTGAAACCTTCTGCACCAAACTCCTGTGATCACTATGAACGTATTAAGATGACTCATCCACCTAATTTTTTACTTTCATGTAAAAATAAAATTAACTTATAATAGTTCACAATCACGATCGGACAGTCAGTTTGTCGCGGTACTAGGAGTCCTCCTGGCTGGCCACTTGAGCTAAGAATATCTGGTGAGGCTGGTGTGGGGCTTGGGAAGATACCTGCAATAGAATACCATGCTATAGTTTTATTATTTGTACACGCAGTAAAGTTTTCGCATCATCTATTTCAAAGATGGCGTTCAACAAACGCATTGGTAGATGAGCAATTTCGTGTCCATCATCCTATAAAATCGGTACAAGTACAAGTCGGACTCCCGACATAAGACAATAAAAACCGACAAAAAATCGCGTTGGTTTTATAGGAGCACCCTATATATAATAATTATATTGTTTTTGGTGTTTGTTGTTATAGCGGCAATAGAATTAATACATTTGTGGAACTTAAGTATCATGCTTTAAGAGATACATTCTTAGCGCTTTGGATACTAAACTTTTTTAATGTAACCTTATGACATGGAATTGACAGAACGGGTACTGCAAATATCTTCAAAGAGGATGCCAAAAAACATTCGAATTTAATATTCATAATTAAAATGGGACATCTGTCGGATCAGCTAGTTCTATAATTTAACCCCTTAGCCATTATGTGATCATATACCTAAGCCATGATATTTACTATTTTGTGCACATAAAGTAAAAAAAGTTTGGCAGGATCGAAAGGATGGATGCAATTTTTTTTTCATACTTATGGAATTTAGTGAAACTAGTCCTTTTTAAAATGGTGTTAATGAAAGCGCACAAATAAAATATTCATGAACCAATTAGTGTATCGTTTGTTTTCTCGATGCGTTACCCAAGACCTTGGTGTGAAATTTTTATCTCTAAAAATTATATTCCCTACAAAATTCGAGAACTTGCCTGAATGATCTGAGGTGCTTGTTGCGTTTGTGGCTGGGCCTGAATGATGATGGGTTGGTTCGGGTTATTCTGCACCTGTAGTCTGATCATGTTCAGCTGGGCTTGAGTCAGCTGGATCTGGAAGAGTGTATAAGTAAAAAGGGCTGATCTGATTTAAATGGGACTAGGGCTAGCTGAAGTAAAACGTAACTTGGGTTACTTTTCGTCTGTGAGAAGTTGGTAATTTATGGTTGCCAATTTTAGGCTCAAATGTCAGCTAGGTCTCTAACGAAAATTACAAATTACTCTTACCATCCAAACTGATATACGGCAATGGCTAGTGCCAAATTTAAACTGAAGAAATACACTAATAATTAGGTGTATCTCAGGGTTACATACACAGCCCTCTTCTTTTTATTATATTCACGATCCCCTTCACATACTCAGCTAATTAAACATCTTTTACAAATTACACACATATTCTGTCTGATCTTACCCAAACATTCGGAAATTATATATGGCTAATTACCTTATGATATGTGTATTCAGTTATTTATAAAAATACACATGGTAGTAAGTAATTATAAAAAAATGTTAAAATATTTACATACCACTTTGTGGTAAAATATCTTGGAATATTATTATTATATTTTAAATATTTTATTGTAAACTTTTTTTTACACATATTTCATAAATTAATCATTTTCATTTCATAGAAATAAACGTAAAAAATACTGAAGTAAATTAATGAACACTTAGTCCCATAAAAACATTATATGATCATCACACATATGCCTTTCTTGTCGGGAACCCAAGTGTAGTGTATGATCAGTGTAGTTAATCGTGTATCTGTTAAACCCTCGACCAACGAGGTGAACAACGTTAACTTACGGGCAACTGCTGCACTTCTCCAGTTGAAGTCACGAGCTGCTGCACCAGGGTCACTGGTTGCTGACTGCTCGTGGAAGCATTATTCGATGATTGCTGTAAAGGTTTCATATATTAATACATTGCAAGTTTGACATATTTTATTAAAGTGGCGAAATAGTTTATTGGACAAGATGTCTTATAAGATTGGAAGGCAGATACACGTTAAAGATGTTAATGGAGCGTTTTCAAAATAAGGCTGCGATAAGAAAATTTGCCGACGCAAGTAATAAAGCTAAACAGTATAAATAAACCAGTATTGTAGTCCCTAATCGAACATCCTACTGCGTTAGTTTTATAGTGTTAGTTAAATGTTTTAAGTCTAGGTACTCTCAAAATAACTGACGTCTATAGATTTTCATACCGAACACGAAAGTCAAAAACAGATGGTCTGACGCCAGGAATAGATAAATAGGTGTCTGTACCTATATGTATAAGGACAGCGTTTATTTATTTTGGAAATGTCGATTTTTCATGTTGAAAGCAATTCCACAGCTTAATTTACAGTTACACTATTTAAAAAGACTTCCGAAAAAAGATGAGGTTTCTGAATTCGACCGTATTTATGTTTTTAAGTGCGTTATAGAATGTCGTATGTGAAGCAATTTTGATGACTATTTTTTATTTGGAAGCTGATGCTTTACGAGAGGTCCCATATACGTTTTGTGGATATTGGATCGGTACTTTTGAATATACTTTCACAGACTGTTATTTATACCTATCTTTACAAAAGATAGCGATTTAAATTTATACATCACATATAATTCTCGTGAATTTTAACTCAAATGGCAAAGATTACTACTGCCGAAAAACTAGCTCTAGATCACGGTTTCCTAAACCATGGGTTGCGAGCGAATATCGAGTGGTCCCTGCTGTAGAACGAAACTACACCCCACCCCGATCCATATCTGTTATTTGAAAATTCCTATATTCATATTGGCATTGGTTAAATTTCCTAGAGGTGGGAAACTTGTATTAGATTTGTCTTAGCCCAGACAACTTTGGGAACCACTCGCTCGTTATTGGAATAACCTAGTAATTTAGATTATCTGGCTAGATCGTCCTACGAGCAGTCAGGCGGATCAACTTTTAAAACTGTACTTTTTAGTTTATACGTTTTAATAAACCAAAAATTTGTTTGATTATTCAGTGATTAAGACTGACATTTTTTCAATTTATTTGGCAATCAAGATACAAGTTTTAATGGTGAGGATCTAAGGTTTACTAGGCTAGGCCTATTGGCTACCTTACGCTTGAAACCAAACAACGTGGCATTTTATGCTTTAAACTAAAAAAAAACAGTTTGGTGTTCCTGAGGGTAACATGCTCAGCCCTCTGCTTTTTATTGTATTCATAAATGTATTCATAAAATTGACGGCATGGATCGGTAAGGAACCAATCCGAACGAGGTATCAAACATGCAATTAAAGGCCTACATGCATTTACCTGCACGAGTTGGGCACACGGTTGTAAGAGCAATTGCTGAGGAGGAGAATTCTGCACGCCTGACTGCTGCGATTGCTGAGAAATACGAAATCCATCATCATCATTGTCAAATTTCGGGACTATCATATGTTGTCCTGACAAAAAATTTGGAATCAAAGGTGCTTTAGGTATAACCACGCCTAAACCACTAAACCGATTTTGATGAAATTTTGTACAGAGATAGAGTAGACTTTGAGGAAGGACATATGCTACTTTTTAACCGACTACATTAAAAAGAGGGTATGTTTTTACGCGACTAGTATTATAAGTCGGAAAAATGCCTGCTCTTTGAAAGTTGTCTGTATTATTAAAATAATTCCCGCGGGCAAAGCCGCGAGCGGACAGCTAGTAAGTATTATAAGTTGAAAAAAATTCTGCACTTTGATAAATCACGCAGGCGAAGCCGCGGGCTAAAAGCTAGTGACAAATAATAGAAGAAAACTATTCCAAGCATTGCAATGACCGGAGTTTTTAAAGATCCCAAATCAAATAAAGGTGAGGTACAAATTGCTGAAATCACAACAATAGCGCCCTCTATAGCCGTTTGCCGATTTAGAGATTTCCAAAACGTAAAACGAAAGACGAAATATATTATTTGCTAAATTGTAAAAATAAGGCGTAGACATATATTATACACCAACGATTTGGCGATGATATTAGGTTCCATAACGAGACGGGTCCGGGTGGCAAGCCCGTCATCATATTGGGCACAAATCCCGGGTTTTCTATTGATATAGAATGTACTTAAGTTGAAAATATCATTGGTATAGCGGGATCCGAACTTGGACTACCGAAACGGAGGTCTAAAGCGCGTACAACTGGACCACCGTAGCACTCAATTATTTATTAATTCTGAATTTAATTATCTAAATAAAACAAACAACAAATAAGAATATATAACGCGCCAAAAAACAATATTTTGAGTTTAACTCTTATAAACATCGAACTTATTTTTCAAACTAACTCGTTCAGTTAACCTTTAATAAAAGTAAAAAGATCACATGAGCCACCTGAGGTTGTTGGCCGAGAAATGAGTCCAATGTCAAGTGAAAGTAGTCTAATTAGCTCACAAAGGTCTCCGCATACCGGCGGTGCTGCAGTTGCGTTTCTAATTGTTCTACTAAAATGCGAAAGATAAAGTTTTCTTATCTGTTTAGTTATAAACAAGCAATTCTTGTTAATGTAATTAAATTTTTATTTTTTTATGACGGCTATTTCGGTAACGGCTCTAAAGAGTTCTCTTAAATTTGATACCTAAGGGTTTTAGAAAAAAAAATCTAAATGGTTTTGGTAGGATTTGATGTTAAATAGAACCGATTCCGGTTTCGTAGATTTACCGTCAGATGACAATTTTTCAAGTATGCGAAAGCATATTGCACTGACAAAAAAATAACTACTATACGTAACTGTACTGTTTATCTTGATAGTAAAATTTGATTGTTAACAATATTAGGAGGATTTATTAACATATTTTTCGTCTTTGGCGCTTGGTGAAACTTTTACATATTCTTATTTGAATTTTATTAACATTTTGTGGATAAATACAATTGTGTATTAGTATGGTATTATTTGTATTGTTAATTCTACGACTGGGATTATCGCTAAATTATGAATTAAAAAAATAATTAAGCAAAACGGTTATAGCTAATGTTCTATTTGTAATAAGTAAAATTTCTAATGATGTAAAATATGATAAGTAAATTTTTATCGCGATTTATACAGTGACAGATACTTATTCATATACACTCTCGATACAACCCTCGAAT
>DVZL01003211.1:0-14251 GCA_018236625.1 Lasaia peninsularis
GACATGTTAGGTTAGGTTAGGTTAGGTGATTAATTTATCACTTTAACCTCGACTTTCGGTAATTATTAATAATAGTAGATAATTGTTAATAATCTTCAATTATTCACTCTTACCGTAACATATACACAAAAGAATAATGTTAAAAGTAACAGTCGTTATTTGTAAAACAATGACACAACATTTAAAGTTTATTAGTCTGTTGTTGGTGCCTAGACTCTATGTTGTCCAAGTAGGTTAAAGTATAATCGCTGACAATAAACGCGCGTTATACATAATATACTAAAGGAATCAACAATTCTTTTACGTCTCCCCCTGAAGAGATTAATTTTTCAGAAACAAAGTCTTTAATCTTCCTCCTTTCTAGGAATAAGTTTAGTAATGTGGAATAGGTTTAACTCTATCTTGAATGAATGAATGAATAAATTCAGCAGTTTTATAAAATCTTTTGTATTTAATGCTTTTGAGGTTACTATATGTGAAATGATCCACTAAAAGGTGCAAACATCGTTGATCGTTTTGTGGCAGGTACCAAATACGACATAAAATCATATGTGGCTTGTCCTCTTTCCTTATTGTTTATACATAGTTCGCACTGCTTTCATAAATTAATAATATTTTTTGTCAAATTGTTTGCTGTGTAAATTTTTCCTATTGGCTTTTACATTTGTTTGATATATATATGGCATATATTTTCATGTAATATTATTTTTCCACTCTTTTCTAGTATATATTTTGTTTGTGTATCAAATTGTTCTTGTGTTTTTGAATATCTTCATTATTCTCCTTGATATATTACTATGTCAACTGATGTTATTAAATTAATTATATTCAACTGCTTATCTACATCTTGTTGTTTGCCTCTAGTACTGGATTCTAAATTATCCTTTCAATTTCAAAATAAATGATGCTCCATGTTTTAATTTAAAGTTATATGTGACAGGACTCATTGTCTGTTCTAGACTTAAGTTCTCTAGTGTGGTCTAAATATACTGTGAAAGGTTTACCTATTTACTAAAATTGCCAGTATTTTATGGCTTCTTTAATGGCTAAACATTCAAGGTAGATATCTTTTTTTCCACTTTACTGTTTAATTTTTGAAAAATATGCCGCGAGTTTTTGTTTGCCGTTTGGCTGAATTTGTTTCAGCACTGCTCCGATACCTTGTAATAATGCATTTGTGTATTTGTTTATGGGTAAGTTATGGTAACAAATTTCTAAGGTTGGTTGTGAGCACAGTAAAGATTTCTGCCACTCTGTTGACCATATGAATTTCGTATTTTATCTTAGTAAATTTTGAAGTGGTTCTAAAATTATTGAAATGTTTGGTATGTACTCACGGTCGAAATTTGTATATTCTAGGAAATCCGCTTAGCGAAATAAAATTATTTAATCACAAAATAAATAAATAAATGAATTGGAAATAAAATTAGTGGTTTTACAGTGTTGACTTCTATTACATGTCCTGAATATTTAACTACATTTTATGCATGGTTGCATTTGGAAAACTTAAGCCTTAACCTTCCTTTTTTATTGTTCCCAAAAACTGTGATAATTGTTGCATGTGTTCTTTGTAGGTTTTGTTTGTTCTCCCTGAATATGTTTATGTACTTAATATTCTTTGAAACATTGCTGGTGAAGTCATTGACACGATTACCATTCGTGTGTGTACCACACGTCCATCGTTAGTGGCATTCCTGGGTACCGAACACTGTTTTCTTTCTATCTTCAATTTTCAACGGAGTTGCAAAAAAAATCAAACTTGCAAAATTAATGTCTAGTGTTGACTAGAAACTTGAAGTACTTCTTAAAGCTTCTAGTTTTTATTATCGAGCCTTCAATCAAAGGAAATTACTGAGGCTGAGGAATCACTATCTTATTTAAGGCTCTGAAATCAATACATAGTTTTGTTTTTTTTATCTTGCTTTTTGAAGGCTAATGTTACTGGTGCTGGAAACGGACTGTATAATTCTTCTATAAGATTTCTCTCTAGCTATTTTCCTATTAGTTCTTCTATCTCTTAACTTATCCTCTATTGAACTTCTATGTATATTAGGTCTTTTACTGCAATATTTAGAATATTTACAAGTAGATCAATGTGTACTTCACAATCCTTTACTGTCGCAATATCATATTTGTCCTTTGCAAAACATGATTTGTGTTTTTCAGTTAGTGTATTTATTTCACACTTTCGTTGACTATTCAAATTATTTAAATTTATTATGAAATTTTTCTTCTTTACATGTTCATTTAAGTTCATAAAAATTTTTTTTCCTTTATTTTCAGTATAATAAATTTTTCATGTATTTATATTTTTTTGTGAAATTTCTAAATTTTTATTCACAATCAGGTTGTTTTACTATGTGCAATTCAGTTAGGAAATTATATTTGAATTTTTTCCATCTACAATATAAACATCAACTTTTTCCCCAACATCTAAAATCTTGTTTTTATTGTTGTCAATACTTTTGTCTTTTTTACACAATTAATTGTTATCAAACTTGTATTAGCCTGTTAATTTTTCTTCTTGTTTTAATCTCAACGTCTTACGTCACCTCTGGTGCCGACGGAAGCGACGCGCTCCTTTTGGTGGCGGTTTCTGAACTTATTATGCTGCGGAGATAGTGTTAGCATTGCATTTTGAAAAAAATCTTGAGTTTTAAGATAACTTATGTACTAAACGTTTGCATTTTAATGAAATGCAAACATTTAGTACATAAGACTAATGAGACTCAATTTTTAGGACCTAAAATGTTTTATCGTTTTTTGGTATATTTATTAAGATACTTTCGTGCTCTTTTTGTTGGGATAGGTTTTTTGTAAAATTACTGTATTTGCATGGAACAACTAGGCTCGCCAGGGCAACGCACCTACCTATAACGACCTCCCACAACATTAAAATGCGATCGTCTAATAATTTTCAGTGGTGGAGTTCAGTCCTAAGATGTTAGAGTGTCGAAAGCAGTACCGAGTAAAGCGCGGTGAAGAAGTGACGTTCACCGCTCGCTTCGAGGCCAACCCTCCGGCCGCGGCCGAGTGGAGCGTGCGAGGCGGCGCGGTCCGCCGCGGCCGGCGCAGCGCCGACGCCGGCGCCGCCAGCCTCACGCTCTCGGGCGTCGAGCGCGCCGACGCCGGCGACTACACGCTGACGCTGCGCAACGCCTGCGGCGCACTCCACCTCCAGGTGGAACTCGTGGTCTTGGGTAAGTGCCTTTACACTGTTATAGACACGAGGTGTGTAAGAAAATAGAACCGAGAGAGAAAATTATTACGAGTATAAATAAATTTTAGCCGTTTTTTATCAAAAGTTAAGTATTTGTTAAAGACGAACGGTAATATAAGTTTTTTTTTGAATACTTTCACTTGCAACTACTTTGTCCCATCTCTTAGGCAACATTCGGATCCCACGTCTGAAGAACTCCTCGTCTTTTGAGACCATCCACGAATCAACCCATCTTTTGATATCTTCGTAAGATGTGAACCGCTGCTCCGACATAGCATGCGCCTGGAACAGGCGATAATCGGACGGTGTGATGTTTGGTGAATACGGCGGGTGTGGTAACACTTCCCAAACAAGTGTTTCCAAGTACTTTATCAGAGAAACCGCAACATGAGGATGACCATTATCATACACGTGAATACTTTTTTCGCATCAAGAATGGTATTGAGGACGTTTTTCCTTCAGAGCTCTGCTCAATTTCATCAATTTAGTTCGATAGAAGGTTCCGGTAATTGTTTCGCTCGGATTAAGCAACTCATATTACATATTACACTACACCCAGCTGATCCAACCAAATAGACAGCATGAGTTTTATACCATGAATATTCGTGATTTTCTTCTATGTATAATTCTAGATACATACTTTCCCGATATTCCTGTAACTTCTATTACAGTTTTGTTTAACGATACATCTTGTTGATATTTAGCAGAATTGGGGTCGAGTTTTTTTCTAAAACATTCGTATACGTTAAAAGACATTTGCATTTGCACAGTGCAATATTGATTTATGTCCAATAATATTTCGACTCATCTTGAGGATGTAACGTTCTGCGTCCGCAACTGTCGACAGCCTAGACAGGAATGCGCCTGCCGCCTGCGCCTGTTTCGGCCTTCGCCCTCCCTCTGCGCCGCGAAGGCGAGGACTCCGGTCTAGATATAATTACAGGCCTCTCTTAGTTTATCATTGATATATTTCTTCTATTTTATAATATGTTATATTTGCTTGGGAAAATTCCATTGAATCAACTAGAATCTTTAGAAGAGTTCAAGAGAAATTTATACGAGAGATATGTCTTGTTAATCAGGTACATTCGTGCAAATCACTTTTAAAGTCGCTCAGAATTTTACCTTTTTTATATATTTTATCAGTACGTGAATTTGTAAAAAAAACATCGTCATTATTTTGATTTATATTAGGGATTTCACATTTTAGAAATGGTGAAAAACATACATAACTATAATATTATAATGACCATATTCGTGATAATCTTAAATCGCTTTCACTCAAAAGATTTCATAAAAAGCTATTTGATTTGCTTCAGTGAAAACTTACGGCATAAGTGATTATATTTTGAATTTTGAAAATAAAATGAAACGATAAATATAAAATTGATTTGATTACAAAAGTCACGGTCGCCAAAGAGTTCATCTCGCCGTTTCTACTCGCGACTGGTTTCGTTTGGAAACATCGATAGTACAAGGTAGTAAGGCTATATGCGTCGGCCGGGAGTTAGGGACCGGTGGTAGTTTGTGGTAGACGGGTAAAAGTTTTAACTGGCGCAGACGTACCGTCGCCGCCGGGCCGGCCGCGCGTGCTGGAGACGCGCGCCGCGGCCGCGCTGCTGCACTGGAGCGAGCCCGCCGACGACGGCCGCTGCGACGTGGAGGCCTACGTGCTGCAGTACCGCCGGGAGGGCGCCGCCGAGTGAGTACCGCGTGTGATAATCGTTCATTGTATTTGGTTCGTGTCGTTGGCGACGCGGTATTTCCATACAGGAACTTATATTCAAAAACTGTACAATTTTTAGTTTATATATGACACCGGAGACTACCATATAATCACAAAAACAAACCTAAATTTGAAATTAGAAATTCATGGCTTTCATATATTTTGTTTGACTTTTGAAATGTGCGACATGTGCGATAATTAATTTTTATAAAATCTCCAATTTTATCGGTTGAGACCTATTATTATAAAAATGTGTTAGCGCGATATGATGTACGGCCTATTTGATACCCGTCGGTATTCGTTTCAGATGGATCTCTATAGAAAACATATCGAAAACTCAGTACCGCGTGGAGAATCTAAATCGTGAACATATATATCGGTTCCGAGTGTCGGCCGTCAACCGCGTGGGCGTCGGCCAGCCTTCCGAGGAGTCGGAGCCGGTGGCCGCGGCCGACGCCGTCGAGTGTCCGCCCTCCGTCGAGCGCGCGCTGCGAGACGCCGCCGGGGAGCCCGGAGACGAGCTCGAGCTCGTGGCCGTCTTCGGGGGTCTACCGCCGCCCAAGGTCGTCTGGGCCAAGAATGGCAAACGGCTCAAGACCGCCAAGGCCACCTACATCGACAGAGTGGCCACGCTCGCCGTCACCGTCGCAGAAACTGCCCAGTACACTTGCAAAGCCACTAACGAACTCGGGGAGGCCGAGACGACCTGCACCGTCGAGGTACAGAAGAAGCCGGTCGTCTTTATCGAGGAGGAACAAATCGCACAGAGACGAACGGTAAACACGAGTTGGACGGTGACGGCGACCTTCGACGGATTCCCGCGTCCGGAGGTGGCTTGGTACAGAGATGGGGCGCGCCTGGACCGGAGTCTGGCGATGGTGATTTACGAGGACACGAAGTGCACGATCACCATCTCCAGCGTGGAACGGCGTCACTCCGGGAAGTACACGATACGGGCCACCAACAAGGCCGGCGCCGCCTCTCTGGACTGCGAACTGCGGGTCTACGGTAAGTCAATACCGTACGCTACTACCGAAACATTTAGTGCTATCTTCTCTTGGCCCTTTCGGTCGTCTACCGTAAAATACATTACAAAAGTTACCACTTTCAATCTTCAATTCATCTATAGATGTATAATATCTTTTAAATTGAATTTGATCCCTATTCTTAGATAACCTGGTTCATGGCGTACGGACAAAAAGACGGATTACAAAATGAGATTATAGACGTTCGCTTTTCGTTTGAATTACGGATATTATAAAAATCAACATTTATTACGAAAACGGCAAAATATTTTCAGAATTAAATTCAAAATTCAGGAGTTTCCTTCATAATAAATATAATGTTATGAAATGTTGAAATTGCTTTTATAGATGACAGCGGCCGCCAAACGAAATCTAGAACGTCGGAGACATGTTTCGGTAAAATACTGTTAAAATGCGTCACTAACATTTTGTCGGTGGGCTCTAATCTAGACTAGTGGCTCACCGTCCCGACATTCCAGCTGTAACACAATCCACTAGTTCAACTCCGAACGTAGTCCCCATCGAACGGAGCGGTGGAGCAGTGGATGGTGTTACCCCCGGGAGCATGTATTACTTCATGTGTTACCGACCTACCGTAGCGTTCTGTGATTAATATTCCTTTTACGACACTGCATATTATCGTATCGTCATTTATGTTTTAAATATAGCAAAAATGTTATACGTTTCGCTCATTGATACAGAATAACAGGCACCTATCTCGGTAGACTTTTATCGAAACAGTGTATTTGTTTGAGGGGCGACCGCCCGGAATCCATTCCGATGTTTTGTTTTAACGTGACGTGCGATATAGTGAAAATGTCAACTACAAAATAAATATTAGCTTTGCGACGTCCTCCAACTCTACGTCGACTTTAAACTACTCGATACTTAGCTCAAACAATTGTTTTCGTATTCGGTGAAGTAAGTTCCACTGCGACGATTTAGAGGCTGCATGACCGTATTCCCTAAGTAAAATATTTATGTTTGAATATGGATTGCCGCAAAGTGAGGTTCTATTAGTTATACATTTTTTGTAACACTACCATGGTATGTAAAATTATTATTTTAATAATAGTTGTTTCCTATCGTGCATAATATCAACAGTCGAGTTGTTCTCGTTCTCCGAGTTATTCGTTTTAACCATAGATAAGCCGAGCAAACCCGAAGGTCCCGTACGGATGAAAGAGATCAGCAAAGAATCAGTGACGATCGAATGGAAGCCGCCCGTAGACGACGGCGGCTTGGACTTGACTAAATATGCCGTCGAGAAACTGGAGGAGAGCGGGCACTGGGAGCGTGTCGCGGACGTGGACCGTGACGTCACTTCCTACTGCGTGCAGCGTCTCCGGGACACCTCGCAATACATGTTCCGGGTCCTGGCGCAGAACCCGGTCGGGGTCTCCGAGCCTCTCGAGAGCGACCCTATCGTCATCAGCACTGCGCTAGGTAACACCACTAACACAATCTTTAAAAATTACACGATTCAAATATTATTTTAAGTTTCATGAGCACGAAAAAAATCACCACTTAACAGGCACAGACCACGTGCCCCCATAGACTTGTAGTATATAAGCGAAATGTCTGCAGTGCATATGTGCAAATGCACCTATAAGTTTGAAAACAAACGTCACCAGGCGTTTTTTTGTTAACGCGAATCCCAATAGGACAGAACAGACCCAGGAAAAAATAAAACCAAAAACATAAAAAAACATTATATCGATTTGGGTACAGTTTGTATAACCATGATTTTGCATAATGATTGCTAATATTAAGATCTAATGAATACCTACAGCTGGATGATAAAATAAATGACCGATAGTTCTAAAATTATCGTCAAAATTAGAAAATCGTAAAAAAATTAAAAAAATTATATTTCAATATTAATTAGAAATTGACACTTGGGAGTGCTACTCATAGTTTCCAAGTGATCTCTTCTATCGAAATATCTAATAAAGTGGAAATGTTCGTTTTTGAGCTCGAAAACACACTGTGAGTTGTTACCGTGGCAATAACAAATAAAATGTCTTCTTCCCAAAAATTAATAAGGTAAAATATCAATAAACAATTTAGAAAAAGAGTTAGGTCTATAATTAATTAAAATTTAAAATGTTAATTGTCTTTAAACTTTAGATTGTGTTCATAACTGTGACTTGTAATTTTTGTTTCATACAAGTTACACTGAAAAATAAACTAACAATACATAAATAATTAAATCGCGCCCTCGATCGACCGCGGGAATCGCGGAATGTCGATATCGATTTATAGACGAGTAAAAACTCATAGTAAATTTAAGTTTTATTACATAATTTTACCTTGCGGTAAATATATCGTTTTTTTTCACATCCTTTCCACCTTTTTTCCATCCAACACTTCCCTTCCTTGATTAATTACTTATATTTCTCATTTTTATGTCAGTGTTTCTTGATTTAGAATAATTCTTCGTTAAAATAATTTGTAACCGCAAGCGACACAAGCTCCTCGTCCGGCGGACTAAGCCGGACTGTCGCGGATATGTCATATTATATGGGGGAGACGCGACGGGTCCAGTTAGAGTGGGCGAAATTAGTTCTTATTTACCATTCAAAAATGTACAAATAGTAAAAAGTATAAAAGATAGAAAATATGTTGTTTTACTGTTATTTAAAAACTGATCAACTTTCGCTGTAATTATGTTTTATTTTTTAATTTAGAGGTAACTTTGTATTTTTTTTCTATGGAGGCAACTATAAGTATTTATGTTTCTAAGAAATAAGACGTCTAGAGTGTATCCTCAGGTATCTTACTTATGAATTTCATAAATCTTTTATAATAAACGTACAATACGCAATCGAACGAACACATTTTTTTCGAAAAATTTAAAACTTCCTCGGTTCAATTCCCAGGTCATGCAACTTTTCTCAAATGTTTTTTCAGATTTTTCTAAGTAAGCATTACAGAATATGTCCGAAGTGGCGATAGGCTTGCCACATATCACATCAAGGCACTAGTACCTTGGCTAATCGTAGATGTTTTAGTATATCTACTGGACTTTCGAGTCGTGGATACACGAGCACACCTCTGCCTACCTCGTCGAGGATAATAGGCGTGAAGGTACTTTTTTATTCTATACTAGCTGTCGCAAGGGACTTTGTACCGCCCGTACTAAGAATGAAAAAAAACTTTACTTTTTAATTTCATTGATTTCTGAACGACATGACGAATATCAAATATTTGACAGATAGGAATAGTTTCTAAGGGCAAACGCAATTTTTGTTTTTACTATATTCCTAATATTGATTTACATTTTTAATATCCTTTCAAACCTTCCAGGGAAGGTTTGACTTCTACAAATAATTCAAAACCAAAACTAACCAAAACCAAAACAGCAAAACTTTTTATATAACACGTGTACTTTTTCACATATCACTTGTATTTGTTTTTTTTTAAATAGCCGACCGCTGTCGCATTTACATCATGAAAGCTAATTGAACTTATTCAAAAAATAATTTCAATTATCACCACATAGTATAAAAAAGTAGCTTTTCGCTCTCTGACCCCTATAGGCTTGGATCCTTAAAACTACCCAACGGATTTTGATGAGGTTATTTTAATAGTGTGATTCAAGAGGCTTATATGTATATAGCATACATAATATACCCATGAGAAATCAAGGCGGATCGCTAGTAAAACCAAACATGCAGGACGCACTGATTGAGAGAAAAAACTAGAACTGTGAAATTTTTAAGACTTTCTCCGTATCCCGTAACAATCGATAGACACGAAATTTTAATATGATGTTCAAGACTGACCAATAACTTCGACGTCTCATCGGCTCAATTAATAAGTGTAAACCTACGTTTAAAACCACCAATCACTGCTAGTGCAGCCTCGGAACACTAGCGATGATATAAACAATTAAATTAAATAAAAATGTGGATAAAGTCGCGAGCACAGCTAATTATAGAATAAATTTACTTTTTTTAATGTTGGATCGATTTTTGTATTTGTTTTCTAAATTGCCAGTACCAAGTTTAATAGTATGAAGTGTTTAATTTAGCTAGGTTTTATACGGGAATCGTGACACTCGACTTCTGTCTACCTCGTAAGGTATCTGGCGTGAAGAAACTTATGTATGTAGATAATAAATATGGCTGGGGTCTTAGAATATAACCATATTACGAGATGGCGTTTATTGGTTGATCAGACACACTTTGCAATCAACCATGTTCTGCTTACAAAATCGAACTCGGCCATGGACAACACCTAATGCTTACATCGATACAGCATTTACAATTTACAATTTTTGCTTGTCTGTCTGTACCCACTAATCTTCGAAACGGCTGGATCGATTTTGACGGGACTTTCACTGGCAGACAGATGACGTAATAAGGAATGGCTCAGGCTACTTTTATTTTACAATTTTATTTTAGAAATGTATAAAATAAAATATTTAAATAAAAAGGGCGGACGAAGTCGCGGGCAAAGCTAGTTATATATAAAAACGGCGAATAAAGCACGCTTGTTACATAGGAGCCGCTTTTAAATGTTTATTTTATTCTGTTTTTCGTATTTTCGTATAGCGGCAACTACTTTCTAACTGTCACAGTTCCTGTGATACAACCTAGTGACAGAGAAACAGGCGAACGGCAGAGACTTTGTAATAGGATTCCAATTTTAACTTTTTGCGCACGGAACCCTAAAACATCATGTCATAATTTCAAAACGCATTTAAGACAAAGCTTCAAATCAATCTCTAGGTTACGTATATAAGTCCGTCGCGCACGCGTCACCGATTCTGGTGAAAGCGACTTTCTGTTGACAAAACTTTGGGTTTATATAAACGCAATGGAAGGATGCGACCCACTTATTGAGTTTAAATAACAAACAAAACCATTTTAACGCAGAAACCTTAAAACGAATTTAATTTTAAATTAAAAAAGTTATAAAAAAAAACCAAGTTGAATCTCAGCTGCAAATAAATTTGAATGCCTGTATGTAATACTAAAATAACCGCTTTTTACTAAATGGATATGTATACATATACCTACTAACTACGGTTTGTTCTCGCTAATCTCTGAAAGGGCTGGACCGTTTCCGATGGGACCTTCACTGGCAGACAACTGATGTAATAAGGAGTAGCTTAGGTTACTTTTATTCAGTTAAATTCAAACGCGGACGAAGTCGCGGGTACAACTAGTAAATAATAAATTATAAACCCAGTAAAACTGTAAAAAACCGACTTCAAATTCACTGCTTTCAGAACTGGACCAAATTGCAAAGAAACACACCGACTAAGAAACAAAATCGGTTCAACCAATCAAAAGGCCTAAGGTAATAAAAATACAAAAAAAAATCAGATTGAAAATGTTCTTCGTTTTTTGGCGGTTGAAACAATGCCACGATGCCTTTTTGGACGTCGAGTAATTTTTAGCGGACTACAATAAGAAGGAAGTTTTGTCTATAGTTTGTTTTGTATGTTTGATTATTCCGTGAATTCAAACGGACGAAAGAGAGTCTCGTACTAATTTTGTGGCTATTACTTAAATACTCTTTTTTAAAATGAACAAAAACAAAACCTTGCTTAGACGACATAATGAATTTGAAGTCGATATTTTGCAGTTTTCTGTGTACAAATTATTAGATATAATCAATGTAGCTCTCTAATAATTATAAGCCCAAATCAACTGACAATAACGTTTTCTGTGACCATTAAGCCGTCCAATGAATTATAAAACTCACCAGCCTCTCGCGTTACACAATACGTCCATAACGTAATATTTATCAGCATCCGGCTTCGGTTTTAGATAATATTGTATCATAAACACCATGTATATGAAAAGCAATATATTTGAAGCGAATGACCTCGAAACTTCTATTTTATGATCCGAAATGTCACTGTCATTTAGGACCAAACGAACGAAGAATGAATACCATTATAAAATAGAGGTAGAATTCTTATCTATTTTTAATTTTATTCTTTTTTTGAAATATTAAATTTTAAAATTAATATTTTTAATAATATTATTTAATCTGGTTACATCACGTTTCTAGTCGAGTAGTCAGTGTCCGAATTTGACATACGTGATACGAGGTCCCGGTTTCAATTGCCGGTAAGATCAACTTGTTGAGTGAGTTTTAGAAGAACGTAACATTCTATTATATTACAGGCAAATTTATTTATTTGCCAAATATGTGTGTTACAAAGTTGTTAAATCAAAAATAAAAAAAAAAAAATAGTTTTATTCATCACTAAATTAACACAATTACAATACGCAAGAGCCCCTGTACTAGGTGATAAGCCTGTGTTACTGGGTACTAAAATAAACATATTCTACCACAATGTGGTGTGCAAATGTTTTAACACACAATTCATATTTATTTATTTATTTATTGCAAAACTGTATATATATACTACTTATTATTTTCCAGAATCAGATACTTACTTGTTAAAAAGGCATCTGCTTCATTATAAAACATTCATTAAATATCTACACTCTAAACTCATTGATGCTAAAAAATAGACTATTGACACATTTAAAACATATTGTATCTGCATAAAAAATACTTTAGGAATTTTATCTTAAACTAGCTGACCCGGTGAACTTCGTTTCACTGGATACATGAATATCAATCAAACGTTTGACAGGTAAGAACAGTTTGTTTTGGAAAATCAAATTGTTGTTTTTAATACTTTCCTTGCAATTTTGTTATATTTTCTTATCGTTTAAACCTTTCCTGGACTTCCACGAACATTTCAAGACCTAAATTAGACAAATCGGTTAAGCCGTTCTCGAATCTTAGCGAGGCTAACGAAGGGAAAGAAGTTTTTTTTTAGAAATTTATAAACTAAATCAATTAAATAAAAACGCGGATAAAGCCACGGGCACAGCTAGTTAAATATATAAAGTATAATAAATATAGCATACGAAATAATTACATACATATCTCTATAAAAAAATTATATAGAGATATTTATGTACGAACTTTACGGTAGTCTAAGTGCGAACCCCGCCAATGTACAAATGAGTTTCAACTTAAGTATATTCTCTGAGTTTACATACGGTTAAGAAAAACATCGTGAGGAAACCCGAGGTTTGTGGGAAAGAAGGGACCTGATATCGACGGCTAATCGTGTGTGCGTATGTACCTCTGCCTGCCCTTTCAGTTGTTAATTTAATAACTTATTACGTAGGTGTACTCCTGGCTAAAAGCAACTTATGAATTAACAGATAAACATTTTTGCCTGTTTGTTTTTTGGTGTATCACATAAACGTAAAATAATTTTGATTCGATTTTTATAATCGTATAACTATAAGCATACATAATTCATACAAAAGTTAAATGATGGGATAAACCCATTAAATTAGCTGTATGTCAGTGAATCGGTCCGGCAGTTTCTGAGATTAGCGGGTACAAACGGACAGACAGATGGACAGACAGACAAAATTTCAAAAAAGTATTAATTTGATATTTATTTTGTACCTTGTAAACATTTAATAAAAAACGGTTAAAAATATTACATACAGACACTCCATTTTTAATTGTTTTTGTAGATTTAATCTCTTTGTACATCACATACATATTATATGTTATACAAAATATATACACAAAACAACCAACCAACCAGCCAACCTTTGGACCAACAGAAAAAGATTAACAGCAACTTTCTTTTTTATGCAGCAACTGCATAAAAAAGAAGCAATAAAATGAGATGCGGAATTAAAAAAACAAAAAAAAAACAAAATTTTTCTTAAATATAAATGTATTATAAAGTTAATTAAAAAAAATAAATAATTCAAATTATCCAATTATTCAATTATTATGTCACTTTGCAACTTTGCTACCATTACATCAGTCCTCACCATTTTCGTACTCCAGTTTTGATTTTAAAATAGCCGACTACATATTACACAAGTCCCTTTCTGTCCCAGTCTGTTGATAACGTACCAATAACATTTCGGGTGTTTATAGACAACGTTTATATTTTACGACCAGAAAATGTTTATCCTATACTATAAAAACAGATAATAAATAAAATGATATTTTTCCTCAGTTGAAGACGTTTCAATCAATTTCGCTGAATTATAACTTAGGGACAAACAAACACACGTAATATTTCATTTCACGAAGATTCTGTCCGCCTGTTACGCTTTCACACCTAAACCGTTGAACCGATTTTGATGAAATTTAGTACAGTGATAGAATTGACCTTGAGGAAGGACATAGGCTACTTTTTAATCGACTACATTAAAAAGGGTATACATGCAATGAGTATTATAAGTCGGAAAAATGTCTGCCCTT
>DVZL01003212.1:0-14251 GCA_018236625.1 Lasaia peninsularis
TTTTTTTGGCATTTTTGACCCCCCCTCCTCCTTGGTAATAAGTGGTGAGGTTTAAGACTACCCCTCCCCCCTCACCCCTATATCACGTGTATTTTTTCGTACCTGCAAAGAATCTATTTTGTTATTTATAAAAAAATATTGGTACAAGTATCATCTAATTTTATTATAGAAAATTAAAGACTACTATAATAACGTTCAGTACAGTATTTTTCAGTTTTTTTTTCTGTCTGTCTATTTGTATCCGCTAATCTCTGAAACGGCTGGACCGATTTTGACGGGACTTTCACTGGCAGACAGTTAATTTAATTAGGTACGGCTTAGGCTGCTTTTATTTTGGAAGTGCATAAAATAAAATAATTCATATAAATAAATATTGTCACGCCCATAACGCCGCTCGTACCACTAGAGCATCGAGGCTTGTCTAGACAATTAAACCGTTGAAATAGTTTTATAATCGATTGTGTAATGTGTATGAACAAATCATGAATAATGGTAGATTAAAATTCAGGACCCATTCTAATCTTACATATTTATTTTAAGAAGATTTATTTTTTTGAGTTTCTTTACTGATAGCATAACATATATTTGACAGGTGGCAAGTCTGCCGCCACATCACAGACAATCATATTAGACTTAATAACCTAACCATAAGAGAGCAAGGTACTTCTAATATCTATGGTAATTTTAGACCTCAGTCTGTCTCTTACCATCGGTAAACCTGTGTGCTTGTAAACAAGTCTAGGTCATTCTTGAAAAAACAATCGAATATTCTGTTCGATTAACATTTAGAAATAACAAATTTAGAAGAAATAAATTAAATGCAAAAGAAAGAAAGAAAAAAATTTTTAGAAAAAGCTTTTCTTATTTTTCGAGTTGTTCTCAACGAGCCCTTTCATTTGATACCCATATTGCAGAAGGGGAAGACCACCATTACCGACCACGAATCGGAAAAAGGAGTATAGGCCGTCCTCCTACCAGGTGGACTGATGACCTGAAGAAGGTAGCAGGAAACCGCTGGATTCAGAAGGCACAGGACCGGGTGGAGTGGCGTCGATTAGGGGAGGCCTGATGGATGGATGGACTGTAGAAGTGCTTTAAAAACAACTATTTCGCCATCTTGGTGGGTCCATTGGATTTAGAATGATGTCATGTACCTTATCGTGCATTGTCATCCAAACTAAACGTGTATAGAAAATTTCGGCTCAATCGGGTAAAGCTATCTACTTAAGATTCCACCCGAACATACATACTTACATACATATATTGCAAGTTAAATAAAAGCTTTTAAAAAGTGAAACTCCCTAAGTTTTTATTGTTTAAAGAAATCCGATGAAATATAGAATAATTGGTTTCCATTTATCAATACAGGATTGTAATTGGATTAATCGTGATTCGGATGAGAGTAAAATAACAAAAGGCGACTCGTCGGCTTTTCTAATTCATTAAAGCCCGAGTGTCCACTGTTGATTGAGTATTTAATCGGAGCTAGCAGTAATTAGTATTTAAATTGTGGTTAAGCTTGGAAAATATCCTGAAAGTCTTTATGAAATACCAGCCGCTGCTGTCTTTATCTCTGTCCCTCATCCGCTGTCTCCGTCCGGGTTTTTTCATAATGTTTTCCTTCACCGTAAGGGACTCAGAAAATCTACAGCATTATACAAACCTACACTACCGGAACGAAAATCTTAAGCGCTAACCACTAGACCACAGATGGCGTAGGTGTCGCTTCACCTTATTTTACAGTCATAACATCGGCATCCATTTTATTATAATCCAGTTGCAATTACGTTATCCCGCTGCAACCTATGCTACAAACAAAACTACATGTAAAAAGGAGCTTCTCTAGTTTGTGTACTTTATGTTACTCCAATACTTAAGCTATTACATTTCCAAGATTCATCAAAATTTGTTAAGTAGTTTTGGAGTGATTGAGTAACAAATGTATATTTTATACATCCATCCAAACATCCACAATTTTTCATTTAATCTAAACAATTAAATAAAATTACATTGCTGAAGAAGGTGAACAATGACGTACATACTATAATGTAAGGGCAATTGAGATAAATTTAAAAATTTACAATTGAGACGCAATGTAATAATGCACAACGCCATCTGTTTTATAGTTTTCTTTTTATTTTTGTAAATCAGTCAGTTAGTACCCGCTAATCTCCGAAACGGCTGGACCTGGACGGGACTTTTACTGGCAGACAGCTAATCTAATGGCCTAGGCTACTTTTATTTTAATAATTTGTTTTAGAAATGTGTAAAATAAAACAACTAAATAAAAACGCGGATGAAGTCACGGCTTGTATTACAACAAATAAAGAGCGTGCACATATTATACAGAACTTTAAAATGTTATTTTTGTGAAAAACACTGTGTTTAATAAAAATATTGCACTCTTGCATAGAATGTGGAGCTACGCGGCCAGGTGTGTTTAATGTGATGAAATTAGTTTGTAGAATTACGTATTTAAATATCTGGATTATTTCAAGAGATAATCATACTAAGTGTCAGTGTTGCAACCCCTCGTCCTAGGATTGCTACCCTCGATTCACATTTTTCTACCGTCGTAATTTCTTTACCAATGGTCACAAAACTGTGGTGGTGTTCTATCAGATACCCAAAATGTATTTTTATCCCTATTGTTATAGTTACCGATCCTGATAATTTTAACGTTCAGAATTTGGTTATTAGGTATTGCAGTGTCTAAACAAAAAAATGGAGTGTCTGTATGTACCTAATATCAAAATAAACGCTTTTTAATAAATGCATATATATACTTACAAGGTACAAATACCAAAACAGTATTCTTTACAATTTTTGTCCGTCGGTCTGTCTGTCTGTATATCTGTCTGTTGGTACCCGCTAATCTCTGAAACAGCTGGACCGATTTTGACGGAAGTTTCACTGGCCTACAGCTAATTTAATTAGGAAACTGTTTAGGTTTACTTTGATTTTAGAAACGTGTAAAATATAATAATGAAATATATGAATATCTTGAATCCATCCATTAATCATGTGAAGTTTTTTTTGGCATTTTTTGAAAACACAATGCTTTGACGTGACGTCACGGTCCAATGTCAACGCCATGTCAATTGACAACCTTATTTTTACATCTCTGGGCATAATCTTTTCGCACATAGAGACGATACAATATTTATAATATATATTGAGAAATTAATTAAGTGAAGTGTAATAACACTTAATTTCACTTCGTTGACAAATTGTTGTTCTCACTTCTCAGTGGATGGTGACGTCACAAATAAGTGCACTAAAATGGCGGTGTTTCAATCATCCGAAAATTATGACAGTTCGGATATTTTTTTAGCATTTAAATTTTATTGATTATATATTTTTTTTATAATTATTTTAAGTATTGTTAAAAAAAATAAACATACGTATTCCTTATTAGTCGACGACATTAGGTCCCATGATGTGAAAGGTGGCAAGTCCGTCGCCATATAGGGCTCAAATACAAGGCAGCCTTATGTTTTTCAGATAAACTAACAAAAACTTATAAGAACAAGTTGCCTTGCCGGGTAATCGAACTGGAAACACCACTCTTTACTCCACTTGACTACAAAGTGGATGACTATTTTAAATCATTTTAGCAAATAAATAAGCCGAAGCTGTATAACTGAGATCCGTTGCCGTTCCCTGAATGGGATAGAAATAAAAAAAACAAAATTATTTAAAACAAGTGCTTTACTTTATTAATATTTATAAAAACCACGAGCCGCTCGACCCGGACACCGAGATATAAAGTATATTGCCAGTCGAGTGGATGTCGTACTGGCAGCTTGGCTTAACATTGATTTATATTCCAGAATCCAAAGCCTCTGTATCTCGGAGCTTTATTCAATCACTTACATTTTATACGTCTTAAGTAGAAACTTATGTTATACTTAGTCAAGTGATTCTTATAGAAAAAGCGAGGTAGTCTAAAGAGGACTCGTCATGATTATTTTTACCGTCTTATCGTTTACACATTTCCAGTGCTCACTATTGTTATAATCTAATTGAAAGTGTAACTTAACCTTAAAACAATTTATAATTTATATTATTGAAGACCCAAAAATAGACATCACTAACTAAAACCGGTCAAGTTCGAGTCGGATAGCAAACTCGCGCACGAGGAGTTTTACAATTACATCTTCATTTTACCTACTTGTTTATTCTGAAGTGAGTATGTAACTAAATATTGTAAAAGTATATTGAGCGATCTATTGGTGGGGTCGGATCTTTCGTTGTATGCGAGCCCCTTTAAATGTTTACTTTGTAGTATATTTTAGTATTTGTTTTTATAGTGGCAACATAAATATCTAGTCTAAGAATCCTGCGTCCCTAATCCTGTAACAGAGAAATTTTTAGCCTATGGGTGCAAAAAAATTAAAATAAAATGTTTTGTCCTATATCACTGAATGACAGATAAAAGGACAGCCTAAATCACTAACTCCAAACGCCTAAAACTTAAGAGTATGTGTTCTTTGCACAATACACTTGTTAAGAAAAGATTTCACCTCAAGGAAGGTGGAAAATTGGAGGCAAAATTTGTAGGGTATAACGACATTCATTGGTTCAATTAACTTTAAATTTTGTATAAACATCATTTAACAGAAATTATAAAAGATATTTTTCGTACGTTATTATAACTCATCGTCTGGTTGATTTAAAAAGGGATTAAGTTATTGTGAGGATGATTTGCATCAAAGTTAATATAACTCTTGTGATTTGGAATTAGATTACATTTTATTTTGACACGTGTAACTTCATTATTATAAAAGATTATTTAATTAGGTTAAGGTTAACACAATGAATCCATGAAGCCTCACGTACGAGTAGCAACTGGAAATTAAAATCCTAATAAAGATCTGTCCCCAACACGTAGCATTGCTAATTCACTCTACACTGGCCAAGCTTTCTTTCTTCAACTTATGTGGAGTTGACAAAGTAAAACAATCAGGCCTTGTTAGAGTGAGATAGGTATATAATATTGTGACTTCAAGAATGCAACATTATTTAACAATTGGAATATCAATTAATATAAAATATTTTTTATAATTTAGGCATTACCGTGATTCCCTTTATTAATATTATTATAGCTCGAGATCCAGCGTTGTGTAGTTATGGAGTACATGTTAAAAACTATTTAAGATTAGGAGTATATATTTATTTTTTTTTATTTAAAAATTTTATGCACACAAAAAAAAAAGTGTACAAAGGTGGACTTAATGCTACATGGCATAATCTATATATACCAGGTTGCCAATCAAAATGTGACCGGTAGTATTTTTTAGAATTGTCTGTCTGTTTGTACTTGCTGATCTCTGAAACGGTTGAACCGACTTTGACTTTCGCAGGGTAATAAAGAAAGACAGATATAATAAAGAAAGGCTTAGGCTACTTTAATCTTAGAAATGTATAAAATAAAATAATTAAAGAATAACGCGGAAGACGTTGCTGGCACAACTAGTCTTAAATATATGTAAAAATGTATTTTTTAGCGTTTACTCGATAACTACACAATTCTACAGTCATTTCGTAGACTATTACAATAATACAATATGTAAATGCAAAAAAGCGACCTTATTGCACTTATTATAGAGTCCTAGTGGTGAAGAAAGTTTGCATTATTAAAATAATACGTCACAGTACAAGCCCTATTCACGTTGTGGCGTCGGTATGTAAACTTGGATAAGACATTCATAGTTGCCTAAGCTTTATGCAACCGGTACAACGATGTACCCCTTTCATTATCTCCCCGACATGACTGGGAGACATTGATCTAACGCTTGCGTCTGAGTAGAGGTGGCAATAACGGCTATATGCCAATAATCAATTATACTGTTGTGTTATTTTTGAATAACTGTTATCATAAACTGTTATTATATTATTAGCTACTATTTGGCAAAAGGTATAAAATCGTAGCCAGAGAACAATAACAGGATGAGTAAGTATTCAATAATTTTGTTATCGGTTGTACAAGAATAATGCGTTATATTATCTGTTGTAATAATGACCACCTCTACGTCTGACGCTTGTTTAATATCATCAAGCTCATATCCCTGAAATGGTAGGTAAAGTAACCAACGATATTAGCACCCATGGTAGATGGCAAGTCCGTCGCTATATCGGACACAAATTCAATCTGAATCAACTTCATGTATTTTTTCAGATAAACTGAAAAACTTATAAGAGTAAGTTGCCCTGCCTGAAAATCGAACCTGGGACTACGTGCGTCAAAGGCGGTCACCGACTCATCTCCACCACAGACGCGATAATCTATCAGTTAATATTATATCTATACAAATAAATAAAACTGGAGTGACGAAAGTGGTATATTAAGGCCGAGTCAATTGTAAAAATGCCATCTATTTTCAGATTTGGTACTAAATTGCAATATATAAAAATAAATAAAATTGGAGGTAAATAATATTAAAATAATCACTTTTTACAGAATGTATATTTACTTTTACATACAAGGTACGTAACGTACTTTATTTTTATTTTTGTCTGTCTTTTTGCTGTCTGTTGTTGTCACGCTAATCTTTTAATATATTAAAAGAAACCGTACCAAAATCCGTTGCGTAGTTTTAAAGATTTAAGCAAACATTTGGACAGACAGACAGACAAGAGGAAGCGACTTTGTTTTACAATCTGTAGTGATTAATTTTTTTGTTAAAATCTATACAATCAAAAATAGGTAAATGCAAATTTTGATTAAATATAGCTTAAGTGAAAAACCTGAACTTCATAAATTCTTTTCTAATTATCTACCAAGTGTAGTGAAAAGTTATTCACAGCAATGACTAGATTTTCCTTTGAGATAAATTGCAGACATTGTACTGTTCCCAGAAGTAATGAACTCAAACAGTTGCCAGAACCTAACTTTGCCAGTTTCTAAAGAAAATCTACTTTGAACTCTACAAAGGTTTTGTTGAAAAAAGTAAGATATATTCGTAGTTCAACTGTTTTCGCTATAGTCTTATCTTTTATATATGGGTACCTAAAGTTTCTATCTTTAATTCGAGAGATAGAGTCTTGTCGATGAAGAAAGTTTTTTTTCTCTCTCTCTTTCTCTCACTCACACACACACACACACACACACATTCTAGCTTACTTTACAAAGATGTTATACAAGCGAATTTAATGTGTATAGCTTTATCTACTTGTCAGCCTTTGGACTTAAAGAAAAGAAACAACAATTATCTATAGAAATAAATAGAATTGAAGTGTCTGTATGTAATATTAAAATAACCGCTTTTACTAATGCATATTATGTATGTTTACAAGGTATACATATTACCAAAACAACATTTTTTAGAACTTTTGTCCGTCTTTTTGTCCGTTTATATCCGCTAGCTAATCTCTGGTTCGCATTCAATGTATTAGTATCGTTGTCTAACACCCCTGACACAACCATATAATTTGCTTACTTTAGGGCTAGATCAATTTGTGTACATTGTCAAAGGATATAATTATTATTTTTTCGAAGTAGAACTATAGTAACTATATAAGATATATGATTGAGAATATTTCTAAAGTATTTTTTCTTGAAGTGTCTGTTAACTACGGAGCTTGAGATATCTAGGTTAAGTTTACGAGCAGATCTGACCCTGGCACCTACATTTCTTTACTCATTAATGTAGGGCTAAAACTTATGACTTAATGGATAAAACCGTATTTCACGATACTAGAAGGAAGCAGATCGCCTATAAACACCAATTATGTGAGTGGTTCATCGCTAACCTAGGTAATTACCTGAATGTAAATACTCTTTTTACAAATTTCTCTCTCTTATATTTAAATGTTTATTTATCAACTTTTGTGTACATTAAAGTATTAAATAAATAAAATAGAATAGTTGTTTGCAACGACAATAATAATATTCAGCATTTCTAATATAAGAACGTCTGAAACTGTGCACGTAGCCGGGAATCCGGCCAAAGTCTGATTGGATAAGTCTGCTGAATATCAAATAATCCGTAGGCTGAACCGGGGCTGTGATAAAACGAAATCCGAATAAATTTTCCTCTGGTGACTGAAATATCGTAAATTAACATTTACCGAAACTAATAGTAATTTTCAACCAATCACAGGCTTTAAACTCGAACCAATTACAAACAGATAACTATTTAACTTCGTAACAAGTTTGATTACGTAGAATATTTCGTAAAGCCCGAGTTAATTACATAAGTTCTGGATGTCACATCAAATGGATGTTTTTTTTTTATTAATGCGAATATAACGTAATATTTTTTTAGTTATTTACATAATAGCCGGAATGAGCTGTTTTTGTATATAATATGTCTAAACACATGTAATGTTTACAAAAGATTGATTAGAAATGTTTCAGGACCCCTGTGGCCTAATGGTTAGCTTTGGAATTGCATTACGGTAGCATAAGTTTCAAACTCGCAACGTTTTAATGAGTTTTTATAACTTAAGTACATTTTATGAACGCTCTTCCGATGAAGAAAAAATTGTGTGGAAAATTCAAATTCGATCTAATCTAGGAGTGGGCCTAGTTTCGTTTCTCGGTTACGATTAGAATATAGTTTTTCTCTGTAAAAACTGGCACCATTGTCTAATCGCCTTGTTTAGTGTCCCGGAAACCGACATAATATATACAAATAAATAAAATTGTACTGTCGGTATGTAATATTAAAATAACCGCTTTTTACCAAGTGTATACAAACAATTTTTAGAATGTCCATCTGTCTCTCTGTCAGTCAGTCTGTCTATCTGTCTGTCTGTCTGTTTGTTTGTACCCGCTAATCTCCGAAACGGCTAGTCCGATTTTAACGGGACTTTCACTGGCAGACTGCTAATGTAATAAGTAACAGCTTAGGCTACTTTTATTTTTGATTTTTATTTTAGAAATGTATTTAATAAATTAATTAGATGAAATCGCGGATGAAGTCGCGGGCATAGCTAGTCAGATATATTAATATTATAAGACTAGGGGATTAAGACAGAAGAATAATCAGAAAATATTTTTTTAGTCTGTATGTTTGTCAGTTTAGTTAATTTAGTACAGCATTCGACTTTGTTTTATATTCTTGTTGACTATCTCAAACTAAAATGAAAACTATTTTATGAGGTAAGTGTAATAAAAAATAACGCATCGTCCTTTAAATGGCAGCCATTTTTAACCGTCAGTTTATTTCATCGGTTTCATAGCAAGATGTGTCGACTCGCTTTTCCTTTGGTAATATTACTGAGTAGTTTTTTCAATAACATTCGAAGAAAATAAGTTTTCATCATATATTTCCCAATACTTTCCATAAAAGCTTTTATCGTACCCTTCAATATACTGTGAAAAGAAGTTTGTAGGTCAAACACAGGGGACACAAAGTACCTGCTAACTGTATAGTGATATATTTGCCAAATAGTTAAATTTATAGAATAAATAAAATAACCTTATTTTTCGATACGATCTCAGAAAGAAGAATATATGTAATTTTTGTTTTCAATTTTGAATATATGTATATATTAGTTTTAGTATTTCGTTCATATTTTTGGAACTGATTTGGTTGTACTCAGTGTCATTAGAATCCTATAATTACCAATAAGTGTGAAAGAGTTTTAACAAAAAAAAAATAAGCTTTTTAATGAATTATTTTAATAACACAGATAACTTTCAAAGGGCAGAAGTTTTTTCGACTTGTGATACTTATTCCGTGAAAAATTACCCTCTTTTTAATGTAGTCGGTTAAAAAGTAACCTATCGGTTCAGTGGATTGGGCGTGAAAGCGCAAGGCGAAATATTAGTAGGGATTGTTTCGTTATCTTCTATTTATATAAAATGAATTGCTGTTCGTTAGTCTTGTTAAAACTCAAAAACAAATGGACCGATTTGGTTAGTTCTGGTTTTTAATTATACGTGGAAATTTTAAAGGGAAGGTTTAAAAGGTGAGTAAATACGCGAACCAAAATACGCGAAACATGTTAAAAATACCAATTTCGTTTTCCCTTAGAAACTTTTCCTACTTGTCAAACATTTGATGTTCGTTCTGTAAAATGTGATGTAAAGTGAAGTTTTTATTAATCATTTTGCTATTGAAGAAAACCGATATTTCTTACCCCATATGTTCGCCAGGACACACTTATAAATACATGTGTTCGCGCTCATTGCTTTGGCCAATAGTAGACCTTATAGGTCACGTCAGTGGGTTTTTGAAAAGAACGAAAGCGTCTGTCGGCATTACATTCTCATCGCCCCTAATATGAACCATAATAACTGTCAACTAATTTTAATTAAACACTGTAATCTCCTCTAAAGAATATTTTAAAATAAAGAGGAATAAACAGCAACGGTGTCGAATTATTTATTTGGTATCTAAAGTTGGTCCAACGGCCAACACATGTTATATACATAATAACCTTCCTCTTGATTTAAGATCTCTCTATCTATTAAAAAAACCGCATCAGACAGACAAAACAAGTGACTTTGTTTTATTATATGTAATGATAATGATATCAACGAAATATTTGCCGTATACGTAAACTATAAACAGTATAAGTTAATAACTAACGGCTTAGGCTACTTTTATTTTAGAAATGTACAAAATAAAATAATTAAATAAAAATGCGGATGAAGTCGCGGGCACAGCTAGTTAATAAAATATACTTAAACAAACTAAAAGTAACTGTGTTTTACATGATTAAAATACCTACACAGTGACGGTGTTAAAATATACGATAGAGTTATAAGAAAACTTGTTCACCCCAGCGAAACTGAATAATGAATATTCGCCCGGGATAATTGAGCGCAAAATTGGATACGAGCTTACATGCTAGGTACAATATCTACGCCAAACTATAAATTTACATGTTTTTAATAATATTTCCCCCGTGTTAACGGGCATGACGCCCGCTCCGGTTTGTTTTTGGTGTATCCAAAGTGGTTCAGTCCAACGTGGTAATGCCACCGGGAATGCTTGGAGGTGGGTAATTTGATTAATTAGTTTTTTAGTTTTAATTAGGGTATCTCCCCCTTTTTAGGGTTCCCGAAGGGTAAAAAACGAAACCCTATTACTAAGACTCCGCAGTCCGTCTGTCTGTCTGTCACCAGGCTGTATCTCATGAACAGTGATAGCTAGACAGTTGATTTCACAAATAATGTATTTCTATTGCCGCTATAACAACAAACACTAAAAACAGAACAAAATAAAAATATAAATGACTAGCTGTCATTTATATTTTTATTTTAATTATTTTAATAAGGGGAATAATAAAACGGCCGAATAAAAAAAACTTAGCGACTGATGATGACATACTGTTTTAATAACTTGAGCGGCATGAATTAGAGTATGCGAACAATTAACTAAACTAACGACAAATATTGGTTGATAAAAAAAACAAAACGATCTTTCAAAAAGTGGGCTGTGATTAATCCATGTCAGATATTATTATTGTATCCGAGCGACTATATTACTAAGTGAGCGACTAGAAATACAGAGCGAACAACTCCAATATTACATATAGATTCGATTTTTCTTTTTGAGGTATTACATAACGAACTACTAAAAAAAATCATTTTAAGCAAAGTTTCGTGAACTGCATTATTATTGGTTATTAATTACTGATATACTATCTGACGTCTTTTGTTACTTATTTTTATATGTTTTTTAGTGAAAACTACAGATTGTTAAATGCGTGCGAATGCGACTGGGGGCGGAGCTTTCTGGCACAATAGCGTCAGTGCTCGCTATTGTCGTGTTCTGGTTTGGAGGGTAGGATAGCCGATTAACTTACTCACGCAAGAGGCTTACCATCCTAGCCGCAGGTTGGCAACGCACTATTTCCTCCTTTGGTGTCTTTAGGCCTTCCAATGTCATAAAAAAATCTTTATTTGTGTATTACTTTTCAAAATAAATAGTTAAATAAAAATTAAGTAAATATTAAAAGGGGGCTCCCATACAACAAACGTAATTTTAAGTAATGGTACGAAACCCTTCGTGCGCGAGTCCGACTCGCACTTGGCCGGTTGTTTATTGTCATATGTTGTGAAGCGTCTAATTTAGATTTATATTTGGTAATTTCATTTAAGTGAATGCATATTGCTTTATTTTTTTGGAATACATTGATTCATTTAAAGACCTACCCTTCAATTTTAATAAAATTACATTTCTTGGCTAATAGCATAGTGTTTCTTAAAATAATAACTATTTTATAAGAAATTAAAAAAAATGTGACCTCATACTCTGCTGACTAAAGTATTTTTCAAAGTGCTTTTGGTATTAGTAATATTTCATTTAAGATAAAATGCCGCTCAGTATAAAAAAATATCTGCAAAATACTGAAAAAAAGCAGGACGTCACGTTGTCACTCAAACAACTATTAGGACGCTTAAATGTTATGCAGCTGTACATTTTGTATTTTAAGTAACTCAAATTAATGTTTGTAAGTCGCTGTTCTGTTGATTTCTCGTCACTCGCAGTTAGTCGCTCACTTAGTAATACTGTAAACTAAATTAAGTATTTTTGACACCTAAACCTTTAATTTACAGTCACTCGTTTAAATACTACCCTATTATAATTAATCTTCGTTTAAGAAATTGGTTAATAATATTCAAAGGTTATTAAATTGTAATACAACGTCATTGTCATTTCCGGCAATAATTAAAAAACATATTTTTAATTTTCTGCGAAAAATTTGCGGGGGTGGAAGCGACTAATAATGTACAAAGGCAACATAAATCTTAGCAAGTGCTTAGCTTAGCCAGTCACAATGTCTTAATTATTTTGGGGCTAGAAAATGGTAATGACGTACCATTGTTTGGCCTCAAAATAATGACGTTAAAAATTAAATAATTGTACTGTATTAATTTTAGAGGAAAAGATTATATAAATACAGTTATCATTTGTCCAAATCGCTAAAATCGTTTACACACCGACAAAATAATATTTTATACAATAATTTATTGGCTAACTAGCTGCCTCGGCGAACTTAGTACCGCCCGCACTTAGATAAAAATAGATGTTGGCCGTTTCGGAGGAATACGGGAATTTTATATATATATGACGTCAAAAATAAAACGTATTTCTTAAGTTGACGCAATTTATGGTTAGAACACCAAGGGAATATAATTGTTATGAAGTTTTAGTATGTAATATGTCATTTTTCTGACATTTGAAATGAAAGTGACTGGAGCTAAAATAAAATTTTGTTACTCATTAATGAGCAACAATTACATGTCTTTTTATTTGCATGGTTAAAGTGTATTTGTGGTGTTCTTAGACGAGTGATGTACATAATAATATGTCATTGCTATTTTCTGAAATCAAAACAATGCCTGAAATTAAAATTCAGTTAGCTTATTTTTTACCTAAAAGCTTTTTTCATTAGGAGACGGATTACCTCTTGGAACTACAAAAAATTATGAAAATCGTTAAAACTTTTTCAGGAAAACAAATAACATGCAAATACCTATATACAAGAATAAAATGAGCTTTTAATATCACATACCTACATACCTAAAGACATTGATTATAATAAAACGCTGCATTTCTTACGTGGACACGATTAACGGTTATAACACCAAAGAAACATAAGTGCTACGAAGTTTTGATCATACGTCCTTTGCATTTCCGGCCTCTGAATGAAAGTGACAGTGAAGCCAGAATAAGGCATTTTCACCCAGAAGCGAATACGTATTATGTGTTTACGTATATCTTTATATGAATGCGTAATAGCTTGCTAGCTTACACATCCTTCTCTGCTCGATAAATATATTATTCAGGCCTTCTCAAATTGGTATGAAAGTTTTAAGTTTTTTTAAATTAATGATGTTTACTGTGAATGTCATTGCTTGAGCTAATATTTTATATAGTGTTTCATCCCGTATTAAATCAGATGATATCGGGTTCGGCTACCTAATCTAAGGGATTTGACTAAGGATACCAGTTTTTACGCAAAGCGACTGCCATCTGACCTCTGCAACCCGGAAGGAAAACTAGGTCCAACTAGTCCAACTAAATCCAAGCTAATAAAAGCGAATCAATACTTTCGTACGTGGACGCAATTTATGCTCAGAATACTAAGGGAACATAAGTGTTACGAAGCTTTAGTATTACGTCATTGGCTTTCCTGACCTCAAAGTGAAAGTGAAAGTGACAGTGAAGTTATAATAAAGCTGCTATATGTTGTATGTATATGTATGTGGATGCATATGCGTATACATATGTATATGTATATGTATATGTATATGTATATGTATATGTATATGTATATGTATATG
>DVZL01003213.1:0-14250 GCA_018236625.1 Lasaia peninsularis
TATTATTATACGCCTCTGTGGTGTAACGGTACGCTTGTCGCCTGTTAAGACCGTTAGCCGCGTAAGGTCCCGGGTTAATTTCCTTAAATGTTTTTCAGTCTTTTCTGACTAAACATATATTGCCTGGGATTGTAATGTGTCCGAAGTGGCGATAGCTTACCACCTATCACATCATCGATCCTAGTACTTTGGCTAATCATGGGTGTTCTACTATATTTACTGGACTTACGAGTGGTGGATATACTATCCCGCCTCTGCCTTCGGGGATAATAGGCGTGAAGGTATTTTTTTTAAATATTTTTCGTCTAAAATACTCGTCTTCTGTTTGAAACATATAAAATATAGACCATTAAGAATCTATTTAGATTATTAAATTCAATACTCACATCGCCTCCATGTTCGAGCGTCGTTGGTTTCCGACTTTGACACTCGGAAGCCCGGGTTTGATTCCCGGGTAGGGGCATTTGTTCTAATGAATTTTTCTATCTAAAAAACATAACGTTACTCGAGATAGGATTTGTGCCCAATATAGCAACGGACTTGCCACTTATCGCATATTATTTGCCTCTACCTACCCCATTAGGAATATGAGCGTGCCTGTATTTATTTTAATGTAATATATTTTAATTAACAGAAGTGAAGATCATCAAAATCATCACAACTGGAGGAGGCGGTGGTGGTCACGGTATGTATATAAGATAACTTAGTAACTAGCTTTAAAATTTAAAAGCTTAAACTAGCTTTGTAAAGCGTTTACGTTCACAAATGTATGTCTATAACTAACCTACAAATTGTCAATTTAAACTTAATAATAGCTTATCTCCTTCAAGTCATTCATTTTTTATCCATCTAATACTTAATTGTGTAACAAAACTTAAAATACAAAATTTAGTGACAAAACAAAATGCACTAATGGCGAGCTTATATAATATGTAGGTATATTAACTGTATGTTCCCTGCCTGCTTGTTAATTTTCTCACAATGTTAGAAAATCGGGAAAGTGCGAGTCGGCCTCGCGTACGACGGGTTTCGTACTAAAAAAATGGCAAAAAATCATGTTTGTTGTATGGTAGCAGCCTTTATATATTTATTTTCTTCTGTTTTTATTAATTGTTTTTATAGCGGCAACAAAAATAATAATCGGTGAAAATTTCAACTGTCTAGCTATAACGGTTTATGAAATACAACCTAATAACAGACAGACAGGGGGACGGACGGTAAGTGGAGTCTTAATAGGGTTCTGTTTTTACTATTTGGGTATTGAACCCTAAAAAGACAATATCCTGTCTCTGGGTCAAAGACAACTTTTAAAAACATTATGGATATTAAATGACTGACATCCGTACTAATATTATAAATGCGAAAGTAACTCTGTCTGTCTGTCTGTTACGCTTTCACGCCTAAACCTTTGGAGCGATTATGATGAAATTTAGTACAGAGATAGAGTTGACCTTAAGGAAGGGCATAGGCTACTTTTTAACCGACTTAATTAAAAAGAGGGTATGTTTTTACGCAATGAGTATTAAAGTCGGAAAAATGTCTGCCCTTTGAAAGTTGTCTTTGTTATTAAAATAATTCACGCGGGCGAAGCCGCGGGCGGGAAGCTAGTATTTCATATATTCTCAAATATAATGAAAAAATGTCCTATATATAACGTAGGTATGTTTAATATTAACAGGATAAAAAAATAATCGTCTTTGTGGTCGATCGTAGTCAGTGTCCGACTTTAACGCAAGAGATTTCAGGTTTGATTAACAAGTAGGATGTCTTGTTCTTATGAGTTTTATTACGTCTCACCTGTCAAATCATGGGACCTAATATCGTCGGCTAATCGTGGGTGCATATGTATCTCTGCCAACCCCTTCGGAGACATAGACGTGACAATATAATAAAAATAAAATACATTTTCTTTTTCGCACATGGTCAAGCAAGCTGCAACTACAAGTTACCTACACATTAAAACATCTAACTTAATAAGCAAACCAAAATATTTTTCAATAATTACATTATGGCTTTTGAAACCATGTGTATCAGGATCCTATTACTAATACACCGCTATCCGTCTATAGGTATGTCTGTCACTACTCACTAGACTTTATCTCATAAACTGGGATAGCTAGACGGTTAAAATTACTTAAATGATATATTTTTATTGCCGCTATGTCAATTAATCCTAAAAACAGAGTAAAATAAATATTTAAGAGGGCTGTGAGCTCACATTTGATTTGTAAGCTCGATTGTTATTGTAACAAATGAACGCTTGAAATTCATATAAATCCGAATGTTCAGTTTCTTTCTTTCAAAAATAAATAATTTAAATAAAATAAATATAAAGTTGGCTCCCATTTAAAAAAACGTGAATTTTTCGCCGTTTTCATCGATAATGGTAAAGAACTGTTAGTGTGCGGTGCGAGTCTCACGTTTTTATTAAGGGCCTCTTTTACCATGTCTGAGTAAAGTTACAAGTAAGCTAATCAGTAAACTCATGAGTACATGCAGAAAGCAATTTCAAAAAGTCCGAGTAACGTAAAGTGAAACTAATTTACTTGATAGTTTTATCTGTCAAGTAGTACTAATCAACGAGTAGTTAATTGATACTTTACTCAGACTTGGTGAAACAGGCCCTAAGTGTTTTTTCATAATTTACGAATAAGTATCTTTTGTGTACTAGTAAACTTACATCTTATCTAACATTAAAACTAAAATAATATTAATCAAGCAATGAAATTCGGATGACGTCCGTCCAGAGTTCAATTACCGGAATGGCGTTCCGTTTACCTATTATTATATGAGGTCACAACACTGCCCAAGAGGGTCATCCATTCACTTCAAGATGGTCTGATCTTATGGATTTCGCAAGCGTTAATGTGAGCAATAAGGATCGGTCCACACCGAGCTTAATAACGACATAACATTTTATACCGTATATATATATTCCATCTATCCGCACGAAAAGATTTGATTCGTCTTTATTAATACGAACGGCTATGGAATGGAATTCGCTGTTTGTGTGCGTGTTCCCGGATCAATATAACCTGGCTATCTTTAAGGTCAGAGTGAATAGGTTGTTTCTAGGTAGGCATGTTCCATCTTCAGCCGCATTGTCACTTAACATCAGGTGCTAAGGTGGTCAAATGCCTGCCTATTGACAAATAAAAAAAAACTTGTTTAATAACTTTTAATAGTTTTGTTAACATATATTTAAGTATTGCACGGTATAGCCACAACCTAACCTTACTTTGAGGAAAATAGATAATTATTTATATTTTAAACGAAGTAAAGCTGCCCGATATGGCGATTGACTTGTCACCTGTCATATCATGGGACTATGTCGTCGGCTAATCGTAAGTGCATAATAGTACCTCCTACCGTGAATATCAGCGTGACGATATTTATTCATCACATACAAAAAAATCACTTCCTCCTGTTTGTCTGTTTCCACCTGTGGTTGCTTAAATCCTTTAAAACTACGCAACGTATATCGATAATCGCCTTTTTTGCACTTACATAATGGCATGTAGGTATGGCTCTTAGGGATAATCCACAATAACCGCTTTTTATTCTTTACTTTTTAATGGAAATAATGGCTTATTTACATAAAGATTTTAAGCAATACAGCATCAATTCCTTACCCAATTAAGTATCTTATACACATTGTACATTTTACATAGATCAGTATGGCCCTTTACAGCATGAGATTTAAATTAATATATTCGAAGATATTCCAAAATTAAAAAACAGAAAATTGACACTGTATGACATAAGCTATATTTTACCCGAGCGAATCCGGGCCGGCCGCTAGTTTTTTTATATAAAATAAATTATCTAATATATTGCCGAATATGTAGATGATGAAAATTAATTGCTTCTCTTACTTATCTTATTTATTACATAATGTAACATTAATTTGTTTTAAAATAAAAGACAATGGGTTTCTTTTGTCGGAACTTCTCATTGGGTGGCCGCGTTTCGATTCGGTGGTAAATCATAAAATTATATAAAGGGGTCACAACAACCGCTTATAAGGTCTATGAGAAATAAAATATTTTGTATTCTCTAAGTAACTCTGTACTACTCCTATTCATTTCATTATTTATATTGTTTTAGGAGGTTGGTCCGGCGGCGGCAGCGGTGGTGGCTGGAAGTCCGGAGGGGGTAGCGGCTGGTCAAGCGGCGGCAGTGGCTGGCCTAGCAGTGGCAGCGGATGGTCTAGCGGCGGTAGCGGCGGAGGCTGGAAGTTGGGAGGCGGCGGCGGCGGCTGGTCTAGCGGTGGTGGCCTCGGAGGCTGGAAGAGCGGTGGTGGCGGCGGTAACAGCCTAGGAAGCTATGGTGGTGGCTGGAAAAGCGGCGGCGGTGGTGGCTGGTCCAGTGGCGGTTCAGGCAGTGGTTGGTCCAGCGGTGGATCCTCCGGCTGGTGGTGATCATAGACAATAGAACACAAATACAACAGTAATACCTCCAAACAATTTTTTTTCTTATTATTTTTCCTTCGACAATTCTAATAACGATTTCGTGGTCGATAATTTTTTAAAAAGTAGAAAAACAAATAATTTAAATACTACTTAATAGGTACCTACATGAGACGTTTAAATATCGGTTTAAACCGGTTACAAATAATTCAAATTCATAAATATGTGTTTTTTTTAATTGAAGTTGTAATTATATATTGTGCTTTTAAAGAAATAATGTCTCCAGTGTCATTTTTGTTCGTAAAGGCATATGTTCTTCATCCTAGCCTTACGGGATTTTATTAGGTTTAGTTATAATATGACATACTCACATTTCACCCTGGCGCGGGCGTGGCCTTGCGAGGTAGGCAGAGATCACCGAGTGTCAAGTGTCACGATCGCTGCACACTCACCTAGCCTCCTCCACGTTCATTAATCTCTTCATACAAACACGCCGGTTTCCCTTTGCAACCACTCTCGGATAATACTCGAGCTATTTGGTATACTACTATTCTACAACAAAATGTAATTTAGTATAGGTTCAACTTAAAGTTCGAACCTTTATATAAGTATAATCGCACTAATAGGGAGTTTGTGTACCTAATATTAATAATAACTACTGAAAGTTAAGGACTAAATAAATAAATATCGTCACGCCCATATCCCCGAAGAGGTAGACAGAGGTATATACTTATCCACCCACGATTTGCCGACGATGTTAGATCCCATGATGTGACACCATGTAACGTTGTTTTTCAGATAAACCGATAAATACTCGTAAGAACAAGTTGCCCTAACCAGGATGTTTCTAAGTTAGTGTGTCCAAAACATCATAACAATTATACTCTTTAGATATACAGCGGCGAATACAGATATGCCGCTATTAAAATTCTGCTGCTCGATACTTTTATTCAACTGAATTGACTTATGACATTTTTCTTATAAATTTCAATGACTTGTATTCTTAAGTGGTATATATTTGTATTGATTAAACTAGCTGACTCGGTGAACTTCGTTTCACTGGATACATGAACAATTGAACATCAATCAAACATTTGACAGGTAAGAACAGTTTGTTTGGAAAAATCAAATTGTCGTTTTTAGTTTTTTTCATTGCAATTTTGTTGTATTTTCTCTTCGTTTAAACCTTCTCTGGACTTCCATGAACATTTCAAGACCAAAATTAGCCAAATCTGTTCAGCCGTTCTCGAGTTTTAGCGAGACTAACGAACGGAAATATATATACATGATTTCTCTGAAATTATTTTTGAAAGAAGATTCAAGAAAATGGCAAATGGCTTTTTTTCCTTTACGCCACAAAAATACGAGTATATTGTACATTAATAATTTTATTAAAGCATTTATTTATTAATAATTATTTGTAATTATTAATAAATAATATTATTAATATTTATTTACTGTATATTTTTCGAATTTTAAGATAATACTCATCATTAATGAAATAATCTTTTGTGATGAAAACATGAAAACAGACACTGCAATTTAACTTTTTTATATAGATAACGATTTGTGGCTTTTCTTATCTCGTACACTTTTTTTCGATTTCGAAAAGGGAGGTTTTCAATTCAATAAATTTCAGTTCAATAGAAAAAAAAGGGTTCGATACGTTTGTATGTTTTTAATGTTGGTTACGCATTACTCCGTAAATTCCCAATGTATTTTGAAGATTCTTGTTTCATATGAAATTAACATAGAAGTGCCCTCAAGTAATCTTCATGGCGTATGGTTCTTAAATCTGAAAAAAAGTATACAACTAAACATAAATGGGAGTGTCTGTATGTAATATTAAAATAACGGCTTTTTACTAAATGCATATGGATATATTTAATTATACATATAAGAAAAACATTTTTTACCATTTTTGTCTGAATGTTTGTTGCAGCTCCCCTCTAGAAAGGCTGGATCGATTTTGACGAGAGTTTCACTGATATGTAACTGAAATAGTAAGGAGTATTAAGGATACTTTTTTATAAATTCCAACGCGAACATACATAATGAATAACGGTAAAGAATGGTTTTTTAATGTGTATCTCTTAAACTTCTTACATTGTTTTACAAGTAGCAACCGTTTTCACAATCCTAATCTAATCTTAATGATAAAGATTTTAATAATTATTAATTATTATTATCAATATAAATTACAATCTTAGAATTATATCACAAAAGATTATTTCATTAATGATGAGTATTATCTTAAAACTCGAAAAATATACAGTAAATAAATATTAATAATATTATTTAGAATTTTTGTCTGTCTGTCTGTCTAATCTCTGAAACGGTTGGACCGATTTTGACGGGACTTTCACAGGCAGACAACAATTTTAATAAGGAACGGCTTAGGCTACTTTTATTTTTATTAGACTATATTTTTATTATTTATAAGACTTTTATTTTAGAAATGTATAAAATAAATTAATGAAATAAAAAGGCCGATGAAGTCGCGGCCACAGCTAGTAACTAAAGCTAGTAGGTACTAAACTCATAAATTAAAGTCGGCTTTTTTGTTCATTTAAATTATAATATAGAACTAATTCTTTCAACTAGTATTGCTGTGGGCGTTGGGGATCTTTTCTATAAATAAAACTTTTATTTCAAGTTATATACCCTTTGTGAGACAAATAATCTCCCAGAATTGGAAACCTTCCTTCGAACTGTCTTTCAAATAATACAAGGCAGACGCTACGCCTGCAAATATATAGATTTTGTTAAAACCATATTTTGCTATTTTATTTGGGAAGGCACTCTCATTAAAATTATATTGTTTAGATAAGAAAATGAACCTAAATATTTATATACATACTGGCTCTTTACGTGTGATTTTGTTCCCACTTACACTTTAATGAAAAAATCCCCAGACCGCTGCTATTATTAAAAAATGACTATTTCATACGGCTTCGCACGGGTATATTATACCTACATGTGACATAACTTTCTCCTGAATCAATCTATCTTAAAAAAACTGCACCAAAATCCGCTGGGCATTTTTAAAGATCCAAGCATATTTAAAAAGAAACAGCGGAAAGCGACTTTGTTTTCTACTATGTAGTTATATATAAGTTAGAAAAACTCAATACAAGGCAAGATTCGAACTTTTACTACCAGAATGAAAGTGCGAAGAGTATACAACAAGGCCATCGAGGCTTTTGTAGCGTTCTTAGAGGAATTAATGTTACTTAGCACGCAACAGAATTACAACCAATGTTTTATGAAAGGCCAATATATACACCTAATACACAAAAAACTAGTTAACCTGAATAAACACCCAATAAACAAGGGAATAGGTGCACAAAAGCGCAAATGTCCTTTACAAAGTTTCCCTAAATTCTACAAAATCTCCCCAAAATTGGGGGATTATCTGCCACGCGCCTATTATCTCGTAATGACATAATAACAGGATAATAGCTGTCAATCAACGACAAATGACTGTAGATCCATATTGACAGTATAAAGATTGCCAAAAAATAGCATTTTTCGTACCAAAATACATTTATCAGGATTACTGACGCTAAATGGTTTTCAAATTAAATACGGAATGGTATCTTTACCTTTCATAAATGCTATAAGAAATTTATTTACTTTCATTTACAGAAAATTGGTGATAATTGTGATATCTGAATTTTCCCCGTGTTGGTCCGGGTCCAATGTCTTGAATAGACCAACTGCCGGGCAGCTCGTAAAAGGCGAGCGTATGTTAACTGGGTCACTACTAACATGACTGCTTGTAGTAGAGTGTTCTGCAGCAATTCGTCCAGGTAGAAATCCACCACCTTACCTATTCCTGCCACCATAAAGACATTGTCATGTTCCGGACCTAAGGGTAGAGTAGTCGGTATATATATATATATGTGTGTGTGTGTGTTAAAATATTTGCACACCACATTGTATTTCATTTCATAACTAAACCAACTAAACTAATAACTAAACCAAGTTATCACTATCCTCTTTTGACGTAATTACAAGAAAGAGAAAAAACATCTTAGAGTTGCCAAATAAGAAAAGACAAAATAACTTGTACAGATTTTATCGACATATTTCGGTGAATAGACAAAACGTCTCTCGCCGTATCCATAGTTGTTATCTATCTTTCTTTTCCGTGCGTTATAATAAGATAGAGATAACTTCAAATTTGGTTCGTTATTTAGAATCAGATATAACGAGTTAAGTTATTAAGATATCACTATTATTACAATTTTCTCTGAATGAAAGTAGAATGTCACAGATTGAAATTTCGGGAAAGTTTTTTTTCATTGTTACAAGAAAATAAATATTAAAACGTAGACATAATACAAATAGGCCGCTTTATCGCTTGAGACTCGTGCCGCAATAATGAATGAGTTTAAGATAGAAAATAAAAAGATCATCGTTAGCGAAATAATGTCACGGATTCAAATTTCGAAAAAGTTTATTTTTTATTTTTTATTCTTTTAAGAAAATAAACATTAAGACGTAGACATACAAATAGGTGGCCTTATCGCTCGGGACTCGCTCCACAATAAATAAGTCGGAACGGTACAAAATAACGTGGTTACATTGTGATTGTGAAAAAGCCTCGTACACCCAAACAATCAGTTTAACCCTTATCCTGCAGACATTTTTAACAAAACCCTATTTGACCCTTGCAAACTTTTTATGTTTAGATGTGTATCGCGTACTGAACAAAAAATTGTACTTACTTAATGTTGCTGGGTACCTTCATAAAATACGTAAGCCTTTTAAATAAGATTATAAATAAGTATTTATTTGATACTTTGCACACAAAATTCTAGCTATACTACATACGCGTTAAGAATGCTAAGTTTCCCGCTGGCTCATTAACCAAAACAAATCACTTATAATTATAATTAGATTAGCTTTCCACCCGTGACTTCACCCGTTTGAATTATTTTAATAACACAAACATACCCTTTTGTAATGTAGTCGGTTATAAAATAGCCTATGTTCTTCTTCAATCTCAACTCTATCTCTGTACTAAATTTTATTAAAATCGGTTCAGTGGTTTAGGCGTGAAAGCGTAACAGACAGACAGATTAGCTTTCGAATTTATAATACTAGTAGATATATAGATGTATGTTGAATTTAGCATAATTGTATTAAAACATCATCAACAGGGGCCTGTTCGTAGGACGTACTCATAATAAATATGATAATGGCGACGACCTGCACGAAGACCTGAGCCGCCTCTTTCCCAATTGATGGCCAAATTAATTCATTTTGCGAGCTAAAATTATGTGAACCACAGAGTAAATAATATAACAGTAGACAAGTGTTATAAATCATACAATACTGGCTATTATTTGCAGCTTCAATTGCGTGATGATTATTTGGCTGGCACATAGAAACTGAGATATCAGGATAAATAGTAAGTCTTTAGCGTTCTCTATTATTTATTTTTAAATTCATAATATTTTCCCCGTATTGGATCAGGTACTCTGTGTAGAATAGATCAACTGCAGCTACTACTGCATTCAAATAAAGAACCCTACCCCTGCCCTACTTAGGTTGTTTCAAATAATATGACGTTTCAAGTCTTACTTGTCACCAGAATGACATTATTGTAGGGTTGGTAGATTTTTTTAATAAAATAATTTGTTACTTGCTTGTTTCTTTATTTAACTGGGTGGAATTATCTACAACGGCAACACCAAGAGACATAGCTTAGAGCTACATCTAGAGCTTATAATAATATATATTATAATAATATATATAATATATATAATTATAATTATTAGAGAAATTAGACCACAGACAGCGACGCATTGTTCCGGTTGTGTTAGGAAAGACCATTACTGCCCCCTTAGATCGTGCACTATCGTCTCGACGCGATCGCGTCGTTTTGCGCGATTTAAAATGTCAAGTCAAAAAACCTAGAACAAATTTTTGACTTTGACATTTCTAATCACGCAAAACGACGCGATCGCGTCGAGACGATAGCGCACGTTATAGCCCCCCTGGTACTGGTAATTTTACTCTGTGGTTAAACTAATTAAGGCTGAGTATCGTCGGCATGCTTTAATGAATCAGTTGAGTTTTAACTGAGCCCCAGGATATTGTTGAAAGTGGAAAAATAGATAACTTAGAGCACTGTTCACACAAATTAAGTGCTTGCTAATTGGTTTTGGAAGTTATGAATTTGTATTCATTAATCGATATTTATTCTACTTCTTGTAGCTTCGAATACGTGTTTTAGTTGATTTCAAAGGAGGAGGTTCTCCATATTTTGAAAGACTCCAATGGTGAATGTTCTTCTTTTGACTGCTTGTTTTTTATATTGATTAAGTAATTTATTTGCTAATTGTGAACGGATTTTGACGATTCTTTATGTGTATGATAGTTTTAGTTCAGAGGTTCCCGATAAAGTTGATCAAGATCACACAACACATTGTAGAATCGCAATTAATAATATGGATTAATTTGTTTACTTTTTTTTATCCAAAAAAGCTAATAATATATTATAATAATATTAATTAAAATCTGCAAATATATATATATATAGGTACCCAAGATGCTAACGATATTTTGCCAATCGGAGGTTATTTAGCCTGTTTGGCAACTACGCTTTCTACGAAACATTATGTTATGTTGATAAAAATGACTAAGGCAGTTGTACCAAGTTAGTCACTGGTAAGTATTATCGTGACAAAAAGATTGAGATAGCGGTACTAATCTGGTAAGCAATAATAGAACTTGTAAGACCATTAGAAAGAGTAGGAACTATTTGACCGGAACACGACAATCTCATTATAGCGGCAGATAGGTAAGGAGGTGGGTTCCCTCCCACGCAAGTTGCTCCACACACTATCACCAGTAGTTATGTTGGTAATGATCCAGATAACCTATGCTCGCCTCTTAAGAGCTGCCTGGTGGGGAGGTAGATTGTTTATTCTACACAGGGTCCCCGGACCAATACAGATCTCCCTGTCTGTCCCTGTCATCTGGTTTGTCACGACTTTCATGTATGTACGTCTATCCTACAATACCAAATCCATCAAGACTATGGCGAGCATTGGCATTATGACAAAATAAGTAATACTACATCCTTTTCTTCTTTCAAAAGGAAACAAAAGAAAACAGGATGGATTACAAGCTCCATTATTTGCACATAGCTAATCTCTTTCAACATTAACCAGACCAGGGTTCAAACCCGCTATTTAGAAGGATAAATCCACATGTTTGCGCAGTAATATTTCACTGCATTAACATTTTATAAAACGCTTGTAATAATTTAAAGGATATTATATCTGTAAACCAAACTAGGGACTACAATTGAATTGTTAGGCTTAAAATATGGCTGTCATAATAAAATTAGGGGCCACGGAAAACGCGATTTGAAACTGCCCTTTTTTAACACGCAGTTTATAATTGTGTTTCCATCACTCCTCGACTATTTTTTAATCAAGTTTTTCGTTTCGTTCAGATTTTCCGTAAAAAATCATATAAATCTCAGTCTTCGCTGGACCAAATTTGATAACGCTTAAATAAAAATATTTTAAGTGTTGAAATATTTACCAGTTAAATATTCCTACAATATTCCCATCATGATCAAACAAACAAATACAAATTTATTTATTTATTTATTTATTTATTGAAATTGGACGACCAAAATTTATACAAAAACAAGAAATTAAAAGTTAAAAATAAATATATGTATAAAGTCAATTAGAGGTTCACACGAAAAGTATTTTTTGGATGCGAAAGCTATAAACTACAATATTATTTTCAGTAATAACGTCTAGATGCAGTTCATTTATATTTTTACAATATTTGATAAATATTTCTTGCTTTTAAACATTAAAACTAGATCGGTAAATAATAATGCAATATGTACGCGTACACAAAACTTACATGGTACAAAATCTTAATGATAAAAATTCACAAAAGACGAGCTTATCTATATTAAATTAACGCTCTTTTACTGGCCACTTATTTGGTAAGATTAATAAATTTAGAGCAGCCCGTCCTGTGAGAACATTAAACAAAATTATGAATTACTGATACCCACCGTATCGAGGGCCGGATGTTTGTTGCGAATATTGCACGATCGGTCGTGCCCTTCGGCTTGTTTTTTATGAAGGTCTCAGTAGAATTGGCCCTATAATATTGCTTTATCTCTTATCCGATATCCGTATATGACTTTAAGATACACACGGTTTTTATCATATTGGAAAGCAAACAAGACGGGTTTCTTGAATGGAAAAAAACACTTCTCTTGTAAACTTACAAAATTTTAACGTGGTCTTACCAATCTGAATTTAAATTGTTAAATCATCATGCCCATATCTTGGAAAGGGTAGGCAGAGTTAAGGGTTGGCAAGTCCGTCACCATAATGGACTAAAATCCCGGGTTTTCTCACTATGTTTTCCTTCACTGTAAGAACATTCTGTAAATGTAGTAAATTTTCTGAGTGAATATACTAAGTTAGAAAAATTATTGGTACAAGGCGAGGTTTTTTTTTGAACTATGATAGCTAGACTGTTGAAATTTACACAAATTTCTATTGCTGCTATAACAACAAATCCTAAAAACAGAATAAAATAAATACATAATTGGTGCTGTAGCGAACAGGCACACGGGTCTCCTGATGGTGAGAGACAACCGTGGTCTATAGACACCATAGATGTTGTAGGTGCGCCGCTGCCCTGTGGTCGGGCTGTTAGATTTTATGTGCAAGCCAACCGGCTATCCTCCAGACCAGAACGCGACAATGTCATTATGGCGGCAGGAATAAGTGAGGCGGTGGATCCCTACCCGGGCGAGTTACTGCACAGCACTCTACCTCCAGTGGTCATGTTGGTAGTGACCCAGTTAACCTATGCCCGCCTCTTACGAGCTACCTGGTAGGAAAGCAGTTGTTCTATTCTACACAGAGGACCCGGACCAACACGGGGAAAAGTTAAGTATAGAATCCTTCATGCGCGAGTTCGTCTCGCACTTGGCCTGCTTTTTACCATTTTGACATGGAACCCTAAAAATGATTTATGGTTTTAGCTAATATTACGTAAGAACATTAGATTCACTCACTTCCACCAGCTCCCACACACACACTCACACACAGCTTTGTTCAATTAAGTGCAAGTACATTCGTGTGCACACAAGTCGAAGTTCAGCGGTTAAATTGTGGCGACATCATTAGTTATACCGCCACAGAGTAAAATTAACAGTATACATATTATTTCACTGCAATGACATGAATTACAGAAAGTCTTGATGGTCTGGTGGGTTACGATTAGTATATAAGGAATCCTAGGAGATAAGCTCTCCTATTGAATATGTGCTTTCTTTCTTTACCTTATACACCAATAAGTATACAAACAAATATAACTAGATTTTCCCACGGCTCCGCTTGTGTCAATTATTTTAAATACACAGATAACTTTGTTTTTTTAATTTAAAAGTAGTCTTTGTTCCTCTTCAAGGTCAACTCAACAGTGAGTGATCCATTCTGGTGGTAAATTTTATAATTATATAGACGCATCACAAGAATCGCTTGTAAGGTCTATGTGAAATAAAATAATTTTCTAATTTATTAAATGCAAATCTGTGTAAATAATAAGTATTCGTTCATGTATACAAATAAATAAAATTTTAGTGTCTGTATGTAATATCAAAATAGCCGCTTTTTACTAAATGTATATATTACTAGCGGACGCCCGCGGCTTCGCCCGCGTGGATATCGGTTACCGCTGCAAAAAGCCTACTCAAGAACGACATGGTCAGCTAAATAATTCGCAGGTCAATTCACAGAAACCGACACTAACATTGACGACGCAGTCATTATCCGCA
>DVZL01003214.1:0-14249 GCA_018236625.1 Lasaia peninsularis
GTGTCTATAGGCGACGTGTATTTCTTACCATCAGGAAATCCGTCTGCTTGTTTGCCTTCCAATATCATAAAAAATAAAAAAATGATATTAAAATAATGTTTTTAATTCCGATTCTCAGAAACAGGAAAATGTTATCTATCTTATTTAACTTGATAAAATATATTATAGTAGTCTAAATGTGCCGGAATGCGGAGCCGAGACGGCACACAATGAATTAGAAGAAGCCACTTTTAAGATATAATAGATTTCCAGAATTACCTATAGTAGGTGGGCTTATGTAGTACATTTGTTTTTATGACAAAACTCACAATTATATTGCTCAAGTATTCCTTGGATTCATGTAAATATTTATGGATAATATGTAGCAAATATTGCATTATACGTTTTTGTGAATATATCTTTTGCCGCTTATCTTATTCGTTCTTAATTCATAATGAATGCGAACGTTTGTACATTAGTTTGTCCTTATTTCAGATCCCAACAAAGTCGAGTCGTATCCCGGGACACTGGGTTCCCGTGGGATAATTAAATAACTTACACATCTAGTTTAAATATAAAGTATTTCGATGTTTTTTTTGCAAAATATTGCATATTTTATGCAAATTTTCCCGTTAACCCACGTTGGGACTCATTGAACTGTGTCAAAACTAGTTATTTGTGACGCACCAACCACAACGACTTTTATCTGGTACAAACAATACAGCCGTCTGTCGCTCATTATTATATAACATAAAAAACTCCCTGTATTTGATACTCGTAATACCACCTTACTAAATATCTCATCTAGACGCAGCCATTGTTGCTCGCTACTGTTATTATTGTATGGTTACCGGTATTATACCACGGTCCCTACCCGCCTTTGCCAGTTTCTGCAGCCATAAATACATAGTCGTGTTCCGGTCCGGCAGGTAGAGTAGCCGGATAGACTTGCACATGTAAGTGGTGTGCTTGTTCGCTGTCGTATCCAATAAAAAAACTATTGACGCGATAATCAGGTTGGCAACGCACCAATACTCCTTTAGGTAACAAATACCCGGCTGGTTTTTTGCCTAAACACATTGAACGGGAGTTATAGTCTATCAACTGGTACTCGATAATGGGAAAGTTGAGCTTGTGACGCAAATAGCCATGGTAGGGCCACCAACGGACCGAGCCGCCACAAGTCGTTACCAGCAATTACGATTACGGTATTATTGACTGAGGCTCCGTGGTCTGACAGACGGCCGTTGGCGAGACCGGCCGCTCTCGCGTCACAACATGACGTGTGTCGACCGACCCGACATCAAGTATACACCCAAATTGTACATCGACAAATAATTTAAACGTAATAAAACTAAAAGTACCAATTTAAAATGAATTCTTTGGCATTCCAGTTTTTTTGCATTTATCTTTGTTCTTTCTCCCAAAAAGGTCTTCATTTGTAATAACATTAGCAAAGTAAACATTATGTAACTTAATGGATTTTATCGTATTTTCCAATAAAATAAAATGAAGTATAAATGTAACGTAACAAACGATACAACATATGTTTTGCTCAAAGTTTTGTAAGCTAAGATAACTTACAGCGCTCAAGTGACTAGTTACTTCGAGTTCAACACATATTCATGAGGTTCATCTTCATCGTTAACGAGGTTAACTCGTTTCAAATAACGTGCTGAAAACGAATCCTTAATATTATTGTCAAAAAACTGACCAGTCAGTCAAGTTCAAATATTGGAAATTATTGGTCTCACTTTAGTCGTGTCTAAAGTTTGCCAGAGATATCTCTACTACTAAATAAATGAAGTCCTACCATAAAATAAACCAGATGGGCTCATGTTATGTACTTGGATTTATTTTATCTAAACTAACCGCGTACACCGCAGCACGTTTGTAAGTTGAACGTCAGATTCCAGCCCGATATCCTAGCGTAACATCCTGCTACGAGTCACAGGCCGTTTCCTCACATATTCCTGCCAACATTTACAACGTCACGGTTTTGAGGGTAGTGTAGACCACGTGTTGTCCATTTCTCATCGCTTCAAAATCCGGATATACAAGTTACAAGGAAACCTTTGCTATAAAAAATGAAGTGAAAAATTTAAACAGCGGAACAGGTATATTTAAGTTTGATTGAAGTAAAAGCTCGTTATAATAAGAGAAATCAAACCTATAAACGCGGAACATCAATGTCTGTGTGGAAATTAGTCACTTTTGTTACGTAACCTCAAATCTACATGCTTTCGTTCGTACCATAATAAAAACGAGAAATTGGCCATAACACTAGTAACGTGTGGTCCTAACATGAGCGTACTGCGACTTTAGTCTTTGAATATACGCTTTAGTTTTAGAGTACACAAGCATTATAAGGCATTTGAATTTTCCACAGTATGTACTCTGTTGATGTCCATAGGAAACGACTGTGGGGACCAAAGCGGCTGACTCAACATCCCACGAGTGCGCAACCCCGTGAGCCCAGCGTATGATAACGTTTCATTGTGTTGTGATTTATATATTTTTGTGTCAAATTACTTCTTTATTCATTATTGTTGATTGCAAAATAGTCGAAACTATTCAGAATAACTAAAATGTTTAATATAATTGTAATGTATTTAAAATATTAAGATAAAATAATTGCTCTTTAATTTCAGTAATTTTAAGTAAAACAATTATGTCATTGATTTGTTATGTACGGAAGGAAGTTTATTATACGTAGTCTGTACGACATACGTAGTCTATACATATTATTTGAAATACGGTCAATAGACCATTGTATCAAAATTTATACATTTGGCTAAAATTACTTCCTTGTTCATTGTTGTGGTGCTCAAAATATTTATAATTATTGAAAATAATAAAATGTTTATATTAATTTTAATGTATTTAAAATATTAGGATAAAATAATTTAAGTCAACATAACATTGCAATTGTATCGGATGTGACGTAACAAATTTGGTAGTGGCAATTAAATAATGAGTTGATTAGCTGGTTGGCAACTACGAGGTTTTTTGACACTTGATGGCGAGACGCGATGCGGTCCGGAATCATTCTATCATTTTATGTTTAATATATACTAATTAAATTAAAGAATACACTGTGAAGCGAGTCTTTTATTGATAATATAAGTCCAGCACGTTTAGAGGAAGTTATTGAGTTTGTGACAATTGTCACCTAGTTGATAATGTCCTGTTTTTTATGGAATAAGTCAGCGAACATGCGCACGGCTCTTCTGTTGGCAAGAGATAACCGAGGCCTATAGACACCATAGATGTTGTCGTTGTCGTGGTCCAGTGTGCAGATCATAATATTATACCGGCTACCTTACCCTCGTGGCCTAAATACCAAACCGATAGTACGGTGGTAATAAGGAATAGGTAATATTAAGAAAGTTGCTGTATAGCACTCATATGGGAAGGTTATATCAACATGAATTATGATTGTTACCGGATTCGATTCACAGCGGGGACAGGCATTTACATAATTAACATAATTTGTATTTCTAGTCGGGATGTTTATTATGCTATAAATTAAGTATTTCCAAATATAAGTGTGATTGAACACAGACATATGTAATTAGCTCACTTTAATATAAATTTGTATACACACACATTTATTTATTGAAGTGGATAGTATTTGTGACGAATGTGACATCGTGTGGCGCGAGGACGATACATTTGCTTGTCTGAAACCTACACTCTATGATTGTAGTGCCTTGACTGATTATGACAAGATAATTAAGCTTATAAAGAGTAATAAAAAAAACACCGCTTGAAATAAATTCGCAGCGGTTCAGCGAAGCAAGACCAACATTTAAAGTTTGTTTTTATTAAAATTTTGTAAAAGTATTCCCAAGTGGTTAAAATTTGTTTATGATTGATAATAAGTTGAGACGCCATTTGATACTTACAAATAAACAGTGTTACCCCTTATAAAGTGTTTATTTTCAATTAGTTTAATTCAACCGAAAACGCTTACTGTTATAGTTGGCACTTTCCCAAAATGCGGACATCAGAATATATCTTATTGTTTTGTACGCGGATTATGAAACAAGATAGTACAATTAACTAACACCAATTATCTGAATCAGTCGCGACCGCGCCTTTCACGTCGATATGCCGTCTAGTTTGTTGATTTTATTTGGCGTTTGGTCACACGTGAGACTCTTGTCTCCTTATGCGTTCCGACGACACTCATGATACAAACAATATTGAATCGGCCCCTGTCACGATAAAAAGGTTAACTTAATGATTTGGATACAAAGCTGTCCCTTTTTGAGCTACCGACAAATATTTCGGCGACAGTTTGCTGTGACCTATTCACATACCTTCCGTGTCCCGTCGGGGGCTGCCCGAGCACACGCATCAGGGATGTGCTCTTCTGACAAGTATAACTACTGTTTTTGTATTTGGCCTCTATATATTATTTTGAGGGAGATAAGTCGTATTCTCTTAAGTCGAATTCAAGTCAATAAATGGTAATGACCATCAATCATCAATTTGCAAAAATTTAAATAATATCGAGCAAAAATAAGTCTCATTTGTGCGCTGATATTGACAGATATTTATTTAAACTACGATCCGGTGCCATGTGGTGGTAGGATGCGGTGCGCCGGTGTGGCATGACACCTTTGAGTGCATAAAAATATCGTCGTCGTATGTTAAATTATATAGGCAATTCCAAATTATAGTTTACAGTGTTTTTAAACGATAAATCTGTTTATCTTTTAACTCCATCTGTTTTGAATATAAGTACAATTGTTTTCAATATTAGTAAAATGGAAAATTCTATTTTTTAATTTTTGTTTGTAATAATAGTTTATTTTTTTTAATTGACACTTTCACCGATTTTTTATAATTTCTAACCCCTTGTGGTACAAGAGGCCTCGCTAACTGTATCTCGCACCATTACGTGTATATCTTACGCTGCCACCGGGAACACAGATTCATTGTTTTATTACATCCACATGTTTCAATGTCAAAATGAATCGAAAATTACCAGGAACATATTTTTTTAAATTTCAAAATAACTTCTAATTGGATACAAATGTCAAAATAGAAATATCCGCCGTCCAAGGACACCATAATGCAGTTAATCTATTATGTGATGGTGGTTACACTGTCAGCGCCTGTCGCGTGCACCCTACTCTAAAGATTACAATAAAAAGCACCAAAACCGCCAAACTGCAGCTGCACGGTACTGTTAAACCTGATAAATAGGAGTTATTGAAATTGTTGACTGTTCTGTTTATGCTCAAAAATAACTAAAACGTCGGTAAAAGATTTTTTAGTGACAGATATAGCTGATATTGTAAGAAGTAGCTAACTCCGGCAATACTCATATCGATAGGATCCCATAATACAGAGAAAAAAAACAAAAAACCATTCAGAATTTGCACGTTGTCTGATTATGAAATAAAATATGCAAAGATCAATGTTAAAAGATGAACATATTCCAGCCTCGATAAGGGACTCTAAAGCGATATAATCAATTATTCTAATCCTAAATATTGGCATACACTTCCAGAGTATTGACATTACAAAACATGATCGTCGGCCAGTTGTAGCAGGTCTACTTACCTATCTTCTCTAATAAACTCGAAAAGCTAGTTTAAGATAACCTATACTCTATAGGATAAAAACTTATTGGTACGTGGCGAGGAACCCAGATTACCGGATCGGAAGTCTGAAGCGCTGACCACTGTACTTTCGAGGCTTGCTTGAAAACAGATACATATAAATTAAAGTAATCATTTGCCAATTATTGATAAACTTTTTCTTCTAGTATTAATAAACTAACACAAATTCACTTGTTTGTCCGGTCGACGCCTTAATTCCTTATCACGACAGACAACGAGTGTTAGGTCTATTTTGTCCTGATTCATCGAGGGGGAAGCTAAAAATGTGCAAAATCTGCTGGCGACGAACGTTATGACGTATGTCTCGTGACGTGAGCGTCGACGGTGATTTTGATAAAATTAAATTATTGTTTCCATATAATTGATACTTGCCATATTTATATGATATTTACAAAACATTGAATATAAACGTGCGGCAGATCGCATTATTTTAAACAAACATCTAATTGTTTACACTTTACTAGCTACAACTATAAACACATTTGCGGGTATATATAAAAAAAAAACAAAACAAAAATAATTAGCAACAATCGAACACGGAATGACATGATTCTTAGCGTATAGATGTTATTAGATCATAGTTTATTCGTCGACTAAGGTAAGTTTATTTATAATATTTAAAAATTAAAATGTATTTTCTGGGTAAGGTGCATTTTAGAATGAAATAATATAAAATAGTATTTCTTAGGAGTCAGTGTTTATTTATTTCTATTTTTTCTTATTATTATTTTTTTAGTGCCTCTGTGATGTAACGTATGTTTACTTTTTTTTAATGTTTAGTATAAATTTTTACTTTATTAGTACAATTTTTTACTTTATTATTTTTATTGTTTACTTTTTTATGTTTAGTATACATTTTTAATATAGATTAGACACTATATGTTGCTTGAGTAGAGTTTTAAATTTAGTCATTGTTTTGGTGTCTTTTATGTTTTTAGGTAATTATACATAAGTGCCCCTTCAAATTGGATGCTTTTTACCGTAGTTAGTTCTTGGCAGATGAAGTACAATATTGTTTGCGTTTCTGAGTTTCATTTTCTGTACCTGTTGCTTTTCAATAAAATTTATTTCACTGTATATTTCTCTATTTATAATCTTACGAATCAAAATATTTGTGTATATAATTGATGAATATTCATTAATTTTGTTTCCCTGTAAATTTTGTTACTTGATGTTAAGTAGTTGTATTGAAAAAGCGTTTTTATAAGTTTATTCTCTGATGTCTGTAGGATGTTTATATGTGTCTTGGAACTCGTACCCCAAACTTCTATGAGAAATTCAATATGTGGCTTGACAAGTTAATTATTTATCACATACGTAATGTGACGCGGAAGACGTCGTGCTATACAACGTTACAACCCTAGTTAGACATGTAATTTTTGATTTTATTTTTTCAACAGGTGCCTTCCAGGTTAAATGTTTATCTAATACTAGTCCAAGATATTTCTCCTTTTCTACTTTATTAATTATATCACACATATTCGGCAAATAAATAATTTTCATTTTCATTTATTAATTTTAAAAAGATCATATTGGCATTTTTTTAATTTTTTGCAGCAAATATTATTTAGTTAGTTTTACTAATATTTGTTGTTAATAAATTAGTTTGAAACCAGGTATTAAGCAGGTTTAAATCGTTTTGAGCCTCTGTCAAAGTAAAATAAACTTGTATCGTCAGCATAAAGTTTCAAATCTCCCTTAAGTCCTATTTCGTGTATGTCATTTATATAAATAAGGAATAGTAATGGCCCCAAAATAGAACCTCAGGAATACCGTATGTCGTCATTGCTTTGCGACAGCTTTCATGTTTACCGATTTTAACGATTTGGTTACGATTTGAGAGGTATGATTCGAGAATGTTATATGCAGTTCCAACTATGCCGATGTTTTTCAGTTTATTTAAAACTAGTTTATGGCTTACGGTATGTAACGCTTTTTTTAAATCTATAAATATACCCAGAACGACTTGTTTTCTATTAATATTAGTTTTTTATGTACGTCACGAGATTAATAGTAGCAAATAGACAGTTCGATTTCGGCCTAAAACCGTATTATTTATTATAGAAAAAAATTTTAGAGCTTAAATAATGTTCGAGCTGATTGTAGAGTACCCTTTCGAAATCTTTAGATAATACAGGAAGGACAGATACTGGGCGGTAATTTTCAGGGTCTTGTTTAGAACCACTTTTATATATAGGAGTGACTTTTGCTATTTTAAGGTTGTCGGGGAATACTCCATCTGCCAAATATTTATTAATGCATTCTGTTAATTTGTCAGTTATCAGAGTTTTAGCACATTTTAATGCTTTGGTTGTTATACCATCAATACCCTTACCGGTGTTTTGATCAAGATTGTTTATTATTTTGTTTACCGCTTCTGTGGTAACTGGCATTAACTTAAAAAATTCTGAGGACCCAGGATGTGTAGATTGTTTTATATTTGTGTAGGTTTTGTTATGTTGAGATTATAATTTTGCTAGCTAAATATGAGCCTATGGTTGAAAAAAAATATTAAAACATTCACATATTGATTCTTTATCAGTAACGATGTCGATTCAGTATTCGAAGCTGCGTCGGGCCTTCAGATTCTCTAACCTTATTGAGGCACAAATTGTTAATAAGTGTCCACATTTTAGCAGGTTTACTTTTACAATTTAGAAAAGCTTTTTATAATAGTCTGATTTTGCTTTTTGTATCATGATATGAGTAGTTACTTTATTTCGTTTCTTTATAAATGCTGTTCTAATGAAATAATAGCTGGGATTACTTTTATATTGCCTCCATAACTTATTTCTTTCTTCAATTGCATTTATAATATCTTTTGTTATCAATTCTTCTTTAGGTAAATTAATATTTTTGTTTTGTTGACTTTTGTTTATACTGGAGATTATTTCCTTTTCTATCGTGTCGTAATCGTAATTGTTGCATTTTTTATATTTTCTTGAAATGTTGTAAATAGTTTTTTATAGTTGTTTGCCTCGTAGTCAGCCTTTTTAATAGTTATAGGCATTTGTTTTTTTATTGCACAGTATATTTGTTTATGGTCAACGTATAATTTGTGATTTGATGATACAGTGTAAGTAAATCGATGTTAAGGTCTCCAAAAATAAAAGCCCTACTTCTTTTTTGTAAGTAACTTGAATAGCTCTCTAGAAATACTTTAGGATTTGAACTGGGTGAGCGGTAGATAGCACCGATGTCTAAGTTATATTTATGAAGATGAATCCACATAAAGTGGTTGTCATTTATATATTGCGATTCAGTTAAACTATGTTTTATTAGGTTGTAAGCAAAAATAGATACTCCGCCACCACTGTTATCATGTCTGATATTATAATAATTAGTATATCCGGGAACCTGATATCGTTGTGCTTCATTCTCAGATTTGAGCCATGTTTCAGATAATACAATGATGTGTGGGGGATGAGGTAACAACTGCAGTATACACTTTAACTCATCAAACTTTCCAGGTTTCGCTATACTACGTACATTTGCGTAGAAAAATCTAAGTGAATTCTTATTTGTGTCTATTTCTTCATATTTATTAATCAATTGGTATAATATTAAGTTGTTCGCTAATAAAAATAAAAATTCTTTTTTGATATTATTTTATTTCATATTTTGGATATGGTTGTTTGTTTAAGTGTGTAGTTTTTTGGCGGTTCATAGACTGCTTTCGGGAGACCTTTGATAAATTTTATTTTAAGATCTGTTTCGCCATTCTGTATACGTCTGTTAAATTCTTTTTTAAGCGTTTTTAAAATATTCTTTTTGTTGAGGTGTTTGGTCTGAGTAAATTAATATTTTATCATTTTTTTACTTTTTATATAGTTTTGTCAGAGTTACTTCTTTCGTTGGTAGTGGTCGGATTTGGTTCAGCGATTCCAGATATAATTATATTCTTACTTCTTAACTTATGATCATTTTCCGATATAATATTTTTAAAGGACAGTAATGTAGTCGTATTAGATTTTAGTAATTGTATATCAGTTTCCAGGGATTTTACTTTAGTTTCGGTTACTTTATGTGAGGCTAATATATTTTCTAGGTCTAATTTAATATTATTTTGATCTGTGGTCATATTCTCCAACATTGACTTAAAGCACACAATTTCTTTTTTGATCGAATTCATATCTTTTTACTTCTTTTGACTAATTTTATTTATATTTTCTGTTTGTGTCTGATTCAGAGATACTAAATAAGACATTATATCCGTCATTTATTTACGAATCTCCGAGAGTTCCGTTTTAATATGTTCATTATCGTCTGCGAACTTTCATTTATTTCGGAATGTAATTTGCGTATTATCTAATAGCCCTGCTGATTTATCTATACCAGATAATTCAGGGTTCGGACCTCATCGTCCTGAGCCCAGGCCACTTCCAATAGGTGAGCGTAGTAAGCTAATATTGATCTCTGGTACACTCACCGTAAACAAGATCGACGGCTTCTAGTTCGTGTAAGCGGGCCAAAAAAAAATGAGCCCGTCCTGTTTCCTCGCGGTGGTGAAGAGCGGTTACCGCGTGGGATAATGCAAACTTAGTGTAGCGACACAGAATTTAAAGAACTACAAATGCACTTTCTTGTTGCAATATTTTAAATCTATTTTTAATACTCTTAGGATTCAAATTAGATAAACTGCAATATTTAGATTTTAATAAATATTTTGTAACATGTCTACTCTGCACGCTTGTTTCTACTAGGTTACTTAAGTTTTAGCCCTTATGATTCTGTAAAAGGCGAACCGGTTGGCTATTTTAAAAAATAGTTTCAATTATAAGTTATATGTGAAAAAGTACCAACGATGAACCAAGCGCCAACGATGAACAATATAAAATATTTATATGAATTTATTTGTAAGTGCAGCATTATTTAAAGTTCAAAGGCTATCTATACCAATATAATAAAAAGGAAAGGTTTGATTTTCTGTTTGTTTGTTTGTATTAAATAGGCTAAGAAACTACTGGACCGATTTGAAAAATTATTTTACCATTAGAAGCCGACATTATCCCTGATGAACATAGGCTACTTAAAAAGTAGCCTATGTTCATAGGAAAGTGCTTAATTCCTACGGAAAACGGGTAATGGGAGAACGAGTAGCAAGAATTATCTTTCCGTAGGTACTTATCTATTTTACATAACTTTTAAATGGCTTAACGGATTAGGTTTAAATTTTATACAGATATTTCCTGTACGATTTAAAAATACAATTGGAGCCGATGGGTGGCGCTGCTGTCAATATGTCAACAACGAACTAACCGTGCGAAGCCGGGCCGGGTTGCTAGTCTAATATAAATGCCAAAATGTGAATAACATCACCGAGCCAGTCCCCTGTGCGAATTACATTGTCTGCTATCCTGTCTGGCCGAGGTCTACTGGTGATTGGTGAGGTCAACTGGGTCACTACCAGTGGTGGTAGAGTGGTTAGTAGCAACTCGCACGGGTAGTAAGTTGTAACCATTAATTTCGTTTCTGCCGTCACGATACGACAGTACTCATTTGGCCTAACGGCCCGGCCGCAGGACAGCGACACACCGATATCTATACAAGATTCCACCTGATTCCATGGTAGACCGCGCAGCGCGTCCCTCGCCCCCCTCCCGCCTTCCCCTCATCCCCCAATGTTAGGCCACTTGCGTAAGTGACGACTAAGAAATCATTTAAATAACTCAGCGAAAATATTATACAACAACACAAATTAAATCATTTTCAAACGACTGTTTTGATTAAAAGTCATAATGCTACGAGATCAAAGTAAGGGGTACCTTACTGCGCACTTGCGTTAACATCAAGTGTTCAGGAAACCGGTTCATAATATATATTATATTATATTTATATACCTAATGTGTTTCATTATATATTTTAACAAAAATTGTTTCTCAAACATCTGAAGCAATAAATAACAAAAATTATATTTTAATAATTTTATTGTTTACTTCCAGATAATCTTAAGTTGGCACGAAACAAAACATTGCAGAGGAGTGAATTCTAAACATTGAAATTATTTTAATAATAGTTCTAGGTATCTAAAATGTTTGTCTGTCTTTCTTTCTGTCTGTCTGCTTTCTTTAGAAAACTTTAATACCATACCACAAAGTTTAAATGTTAGTGGAGGGATTCCGGAAAGGCAAAACAACTGAGTCACGTTAGTATTGTATCAAATATTAAAATTAAAAACGAAATTGCTTCCCGCTCGTACAGAGGTCAAGACCTGAACTCAATGTAATTTATGTTAAAGATATTGAGTTTATACAAGAAAAAACTAAATATTGACGTCTTTGGCTATTTTTCCAAGTAAAAAACATACATAAAATACGTATTTTTATCAAAATAAAAATGGATTAAATTTATAATCTAATTAAGAACCTCGAAGAGCCTCCAGGTCCGAACCCCGCCATGTATCAATGAGTACATCTCTCTTATAATCTGTTATAATAAGTATATTTTGTGACTGCGGATAAGGAGTTTGTGTCCAATATGGCGACGGAGTTGCCACCGTCACGTCATGGGACCGACCGAAGTTGATTTACTACTACCCTACTAAAATAAACATGGGTGGTACATTAAAGTTAATTACAGAAACATTATAGTTAACAACGATACAATTCATTAATTTAAAAACTTATACGACTTCATCATCATATCAGCTTGCAGACGCCATAATATTACATTGTCATCAGACTTAGATGGCTACGCGAAATTTTAATCAACAAAAGCAGAAGCTTGTGATAAAAATATACATTGTGTGTAGAACTAGCTGTACCGGCGACTTCGTTCGAGTTTTTTTTATTTATTATTTTATACGTTTCTAAAATAAAATCATAACTTCGGTAACTTTTGTTAAATAACTTAGCTGTTAGTATGCTTTTATTTTGTATTGTTGATTAGTTTGTGCACTACCATTTTTGTTTTATTTATGTTTTTTCTCTATCCTAGGTTAGCTGTAAGACAAGCTCGCCTTTTGCACTCTTGTTATATTTTATTTTTCTTGTTTGCTGTAATATCTCATGTGTACAATAAAGTGTTAAATAAATAAATAAAAGTACCTAAGCCGTTTCTTATTACATTAGCTGTCTGTCATTAAAAGTCCCGTCAAAATCCGTCCAGCCATTTCGGAGATTAGCGGGTACAGTCAGACAGACTGTCAAAAAATACGTATGTTTATAATGTACCTTGTACCTTATAAACATACGTATATGCGTTAAGTAAAAAGGGTCTTTTTTAATTACATACAGACACTCCAACTTGTATAGATTAAAAATCTCCTTTTTTTCGTTGGTTGAAAACTAGGTGTGCCTGTGCTATTGTCACTTTGGGAAACTTCCACGGCTTTCCCCACTTTAGTCTCGATCCCACGAAAATTTCAAGATAAACGATAGCGATAAGTTGTCATATAACCTCCAATATCTTTCAGTGATTTTCGTTGACAACGTAGATATAAAGACATACGGACAAAGGGTTTTCATAACTCGTAAATAATTATCACCACTTGATGAGCTCATTTTAAAAAAACACAGATAGACACTGAAACTAAAACGTATTATTGTGCTATGTGTTAAACAGAATGAGGCCTAACCTAGCGGAAATCCATAGTCAAATAAAAATAATTAATTCGCAAACCTGAAGTCGATGCCCCAAAGTATTATTTAGGGTCTTCGACTGCAGGTAAGCACCTTCCTCGCACCTACACAGTATTTTCTGTTGACACACAGGCCCGCACGCTACAATAGTCACACGTATTTTCGCGGAATTTTGCAAAATTAAGTAACTTATTTATATATTTTTATTTATTACCTTAATTTGTACTTAGACTGTATATTTTTGCGGGGAAAACTATGCTAACAATGCGAGTGACGGAATGGCAGGTGTAGGTAAGGATTAAACCGTTTTTTATGAGAGCACAACATAGCCTCAAACGTTAACTAAGTTAATCTAAACAAATATAAGAAATAGTTGTAAATATTAAATATATTTCAGACAAAATAATGTACGAGTATAAAGTCTTTCAATCTGATTATCTTGACATGCTCCAAATAGAGCTTATTAATCGATATTGTTAAGGTCTAAATATATAATTTAAACTGTTTTCTGCTTCAAAAAAAAAGAGATCTCCATTTAACTGTTTGTTTTTGTATGTTTGCTGCGGGAATACTCCACTATTTCCTAATCTATTTTTTATGATTCTAATTTTGTAAAAAAACATACTTTAAAAAGGATCTCATATAAATTATGCGAAATAGTTCAGAATTTTTTGAAATAAAAACAAAAAATAGATTGTAACTATAATGTAGTTAAAGTCGGTTTCTTGCAGTTTTATATACATAAGTATATTCACGCCAGGTAGGCAGGAGGCAAACACGCCGGTTTCGGAGACTCTTGACACCACCCTCGGATAATACGCGAGCTATTTGGTCGTGGAATGTCAACCTAGGTCTCCCCTGGTATCTAAAGCAACATCCGCGTTCTATATATTGTTGAACTACTATTCATTCCTAATATTGTTTTTTTTTATAGTATAAGACAGCGAACAGGCACATGGGTCTCCTGATGGTAAGAGACAACCGTGTCCTATAGACACCATAGATGTTGTAGGTGCGCCGCTGCCCTGTGGTCGGGCTGTTAGACCTTATGTGC
>DVZL01003215.1:0-14249 GCA_018236625.1 Lasaia peninsularis
TTTTTACGCGATTAGTATTATAAGTCGGAAAAATGTATGCCCTTTGAAAGTTGTCTGTATTATTAAAATAATTCACGCGAGCGAAGCCGCGGGCGGACAGCTAGTATATTATAAAACAAAATCACTTTCTCTGTCTATCTCTATGTATGCTTAAATCTTTAAAACTAAGCAATAGATTTTGATGTGGTTTCTTTTAATAGATGGAGTGATACAAGAGAAAGGTTTTTATGTATATAACATGTATAGTATACCCGTGCGAAGCCGCGGCGGGCCGCTAGTATACAATGAAGTGAAGATGTCGCTCCTTCCCCTCCCCCCTATAGATCTCGATAAAGTAGTAGTATGAATGACGATGAAAAAGTAGTATATGGATATACACTTTAAAATAAAGTGGTGTGTAAAATATAAGTTTATACACTACTTTATATTAAATATGTTGCGCATGAAAGTTCCCGTACCGTATCGTATCAATCATCTGATTAATGCATTCCTATTATTCATCGTTGGCGCTTGGTGAAAATTCCACAAAATCATATTTTAAATGAGAAACACATGTACTTTTTCACGTACACCTTTTAATTGAAAATGATCTGTTAAATAGCCGACCGGTTTCCGGTTTTACAGCATCAATGCGGTACGGAATTCTTCACACGCGACTATGGCTAGCCCTCACACTACAGCTCACACTACGAAGCAAAAGGACAGCGACAACAGGAATGCGTAGAAAACATTTATTTAAGTATCACTTCACTACATAGTTTAGAACAAAGTCGCTTTCTCCGTCACTATATCCCAATGGATGATTAAATCTTTAAAACTACGCAACGGATTTTGATGTGGTTTTCTTAAATAGATAGAGTGATTCACGAAGAAGATTTATGTGTATATAACATGTAGAGTAAACCCGTGCTAAGCCAGGATGGGTCGCTAGTAATAAATAAATTCAAGAAAAAAAACACGGTTTACCTTTCGGGAGAAGGAATCATTAATATTAATATTGCTTTGCAAGGTATTCGCCTGTGTAAGATGTTTTATCGGGATACCCCATCTTTTAAAGTGGAACATAACAAGAGTGAGCACTGATGTTAGAGCGACAATGACAGGTATAGCAATAATAAATCACGGTGTAATGCAATATTGTACGAGAGGATTGTGTTTTTATTCACGATTATAGATTTACCTGTGAATAAGAGGCTATTTTACCTTTGTGCTAGACGATGCAATCAGACTTTTTATTTTACTTCCCCTAGAAATGTAATATTCAACTCTTCTAATTGTATTTGTGTGTCTTATCAGAGCTACCTTTGTTCTCAGAGTAGTGGTGTCAGAATGAAAAATATGTGCCGTAGTATCGTAATGAATGTGGGGAAGCTATGGTACATGTGGTATATAAGAATTGTGTTACGTAACATTCGATACTCTCTGCCTACCCCGCAAAGGAGCTGGTATGTAATATGTGCCATAAAGGCAGTAAGTATTGATTTTCTAGATAATAGACTTATACCTAATATACATAAGCTAGCCAATGCTTCACTACTTTCTAGACTTATTTTAATTGTGCAAACGACTATTTATTTTCGAAAAACAATAAAAAAGACTAGCCATTAGTCACGGTGCGATGGGTAAAGCGTGATGTTCATTCCGTAGGATTGAGTTCATGTACACCGGCCCAGTGAGCTCAGGTGTCTATTTACAGAAACCCGGGTAGTGTACAGTCGCCATAACATAATTAAATATTCACAACACGATATAAAAGATTTCAAAACAATTATGTACCTACTAGTGAAATTTTGCACGCTCAAAAGGCAGCTCTCGGTGGGCGAGCTCAGTAACGTAATATTGGGTCTCTTTTTCTAGCCTCTATCTATAGGTTAATATTTGTTTGTTGCCCACGTGGCGTGGTGAGCAACATGTGACCGTACTAATTTAAACAACTTTTGGTTTTGGTTTTTGGTTGCGTAACAAAAATGATATAACAAAAACTGCTAAAGGTCATCATCATTACTATCACAAGGAAAGTGATGATAATGATGATGATAATGATAATTTATGCAAAAGTATTTGTATGGGAGTTTATTTACATCCAATTAGCTATTGCCCGCGGTTTCGCCCGCATTTCTCATGCTGGTAACGGTTGTTACACACCATTACTAACTTTGGTGTTTATAAGGTTTTTTTTACCACCAGGAAATCCGTCTTCTTGTTTCCCTTTAACATAAGAAAAAAATGTTCATGCTAAAGGGAAGGAGGTTCCGTGTTCCTTTGTAGAATTGGTTTACTGTGTACCGAAGTGATCATTCTACTTTAACCCGTGACAAAGTGATACAATTATCACGGGTAAAAAATCTTTTAAAATGTTTTTTTGTTTCATATATCAAACATCTAATCCAGAAAATATTAAGAGTTTCGCATAAAGAATTTAGAAAGAATAAAAAAGTAATACATTAAAGTTTCAAAGTTATCCGAGAGTGAAAAATCTGTAAGGAGAAATAATTGGAGAAGGCTTAAAGTCATAAATGCACAGAAAACAGAAACAGTACAAATAATACTGAATCTAGAAAATAATATTTTAAAAAGAAAAATAAAGAAACAGGGGAAAAACATTGAAGTACAGAAGAGAACCACAGCTACTTAAAGAAAAAGACTTAATATGAGTGCCAACAAACAGAAAACATTATAAATTGCAACAAAATAAATAAGAATTACATCGAACTCCGAACTCCAAAGCTCATCGTTTTGTCCAGGGATTGAGTAGCATTTCAGAAATAGATAAAGAGAGGGTCAAAAGAGTAGTTTTGGAGAATTGCGTGCTAAATGACTGTATAGAAAAACAATATGCCAATGCTAGAAACAATATTGACAAAAAAATTTTGAAACACATGTCTTGCTCAGAATCAATACGACGATAATATAGATTGTACACAAAATTAGGGCGCTGTACGGTTTGAAAGGTAAAATTAGGTTTACAACAAAGAACCTAGTCCAGAAACGCAGTTAAATAGTAAAAATTATACTTTTTTTATTTAGGATGATGTCAGTCGTGTTACTTACTGCAGGCAGAAAAAAAACCAAGACTCTAAAAATGAAGAAAATACAAAAACGATTTATGCTTGACAGTATGGCAAAGTTAAATGATAAGTTTAAAAAAGACGTAGGTATCAATGTATCTTACACTACTTTTATTAAAAACAAGCCATTTTACGTTGTAAGGCCAAAAATATCTGACAAAAATATTTTCCCCGTGTTGGTCCGGGTTCCGTTGTAGAATAGGCTAACTGCCTACTACCCAGGCATCTCGTAAGAGGCGAACACAGAGTCTATTGTCACCAACACCGTGACATGGTGGTATAGTCTTGCAACGACTCGCCCGAATTGGTATCACCGCCTTACCTATTCCTGCCACAATAGCATCATTGCTCGCCATTGTCGTGTTCTGGTTTGGAGGGTAGGGTAGTCGGTGATTTACTCACGCAAGAGGCTTACCATCCCAGCCTCAGGTTGGCAGCGCACCATTTCCACCTTTGGTGTTTATAGGCGACGTGTATTTCTTACTATCAGGAAATCCGTCTGTTTGTTTGCCTTCCAATATCATAAAAAAAATTCATATTACATGTCATAGTGCTAGCAGTAAGAGCATCTACATATGCAATGTAAGCTATGCAAAGATTAATAAAACTATTTGTTTGACAGAAAAAGAGGGCAGTTATTATCACCGCAAGAGTTCATCCCGGTGAATCTCCATCATCGTGGATGATGAAAGGATTCATGGACTATTTAACTAGTGACTCTAATCAAGCCAGAGAATTAAGAGAAAAATTCATTTTTAAGTTAGTGCCAATGCTGAATCCGGACGGTGTAAGATTGAAATTAAGATTTCCTTTGCCAAAAGCGCACATTTACTAAATAGTATGAAATATCCATCGCCGTCTATATTGTCAATGTTAAAAATCAATGCATTTTTGATATTAGCCTAGAACCGATAATTATTGGGAGAAAAAAATATATACTTAGTAGAATGAAAACTATTGGAAAAGGAAGATAATATTATTATAAAAAAATGAAAATTACGGTCGAGCGGAGTTCGGGAGTTCGAACTTGGAAGGGGGAAGTTTTAAGCATGAAATTGGATGATCTATATTTCCGGCAAAATCATGAAAAAAAGAGTGAAAACATAAGTTGAAGTCACTTCCCGGACTCGAATCGAGCGTAATTTATTTTTTCTTTCATTTTTGTCATATTCACTTCCTATATCAATAGAATTTATTCTACTATAATTTTTTCCGTTTTTTAGCAATAATTAAGGTATCGGCTCTAGGCTAATAGTTACAAGACAATCTCAATTATTATTAAGTCCAGCTTTAAGAAGTATAAATTATATTAATTTCACATAAATGGAGGATTTCCAGGTTAAAATTAGCTTACCTAAGCACAGTGACACCTATTTCCATGACAAAAAACATGTTAATACACATTATCTTCTGCTAGTGCGATTTAATCAAGTATTGGAGGTATATTTAAGCGGCGTGTATGTCGTGCTACCATGAAGTCTATGCTCATGTTTGCTTCGAAACTCCAACGATATACGAGGAAAAGAATTCCTTAAAATGACGCAGCGATTATTATCATAATTTACTAATTAAAGAATTATAAAAGAACCATATCAAACTTTTATATATTTTTTTTGCAATCCTTGCACGTTTTAAGCTTTATTAGCGTAAGTACATTTTTAATACTTAATAAGGTATATTTTAGGTTATTGTAGGAAACAACCGTTGTTCCCTAACTGGTAAAGATCTTAACAGACAGTATCGAACTGTGATCAGAGAAACCTACCCTCCTGTGTGGCACACGAAAGTAATGGTGAGAAGGTAAATACTATCAGACACATACAAGGTGTCTCAAAAACCAATGTTATCTATTTACAAGCGGATAGGCTGAGCTAACACTCCATGAGAATCGAAATACAGGGCTCATATTACACATTTTTAATATAAAAAAATTAAATTCCATACCACTTATCGTATGGAACGTATCGTACCGGGCGTACATCCCGGACCTATCCTAACTGGCTCAGTCAGCCGCTGTCACACAACGTTAGTTTTGAGACACCTGTTTACATAAAACTTAATAGAAAATATAATATTGGAAATAGAATTTTAGATTACAGGAGGAATGTGGAGTAGCGATGTTCGTCGACTTACACGCCCATTCGCGTAAGCATAATATATTTATATACGGCTGCGAAAGTCGCAAGAACTCCGACAGACGCTTACAAGAACAAGTGTTTCCTTTGATGTTACACAAAAATGCTGCTGACAAGGTAATGTAATGTTTTTTTGAAATTTATGATTGTGACCTTTGTTCAAATATTGTTTCTGGGTCATTTTAAAGTGTTTACTTACGCGATTACGTGTAGGCTTGTCGTTTTTACCTAGCATTATATTATAAAGTCTAGCTTTATATTTACCTAGCATTATATTATAATATGAATTATTAAATAAAATGTTGGCGTAATATATTCGACCAGTAACTAAGAATACTCTACAAAAACTAAATCTAATCTAAATTGTGTACAAAAGGTTATCATAAAATTGCTCAATATGTAGTTGATAAAAATGCTTGGGATTAATAAAATTGTTCATCATACGAATCATTTATAAGTGATTTATAAGTATTAACAAAAAATGTGAAAAAGACAAGCGCTCCGAGTTTTTTGACGAATTATCTCACGGAGTGCGGCTTGCACAACAAGCGGCACTCCGAGATGATTCGTAATATAGAACATATTTTATTTCACATAGACTCTACACGTTGTGTGGTATATAAATATATTCTATTCTATTCAACAAATAATTATACGCAGGTATAGAGCATAACTTACCAAAGTAATATATCTAATTGATACAAAACGCTGCGTGAAAGAAAGAAAACGCTTTGCTCAAAAGCAGCATTTTTTTCGTAGCTCTCGCTACGTTTTAATGGCGGCTACGAAACCATATTGAAATGAATTACAATAAGGACAATCACCAGAGTAAAGTCTTGAAGTTAGACGTCTATTTTTATGAGATAAAACAACGTACAAACACACAGCTCTGCTGATGGTAGCCGTGGTCTATAGATATCATATATGTTGTAGGTGCGTCGTTCTTCTGATAGACCTGATGTCCAACTCTGCCGGCCACTTTACTCCCCGAACCTGACTCAATGTTATTATGCCATCAGAAATGAGTAAGGCGGTGGATCTCTACCCGGGCGAGGTGCTGCACAGCACTCTATCACTAGTGGCCTTACTAACCTATGCTTGCGCCTAACGAGCTGCCTGGTAGAGAGGCAGATGATTAGTACGATACTAGAGACTTGGGTCAACACGGGGAAAAAACTTAACTAAATATTTTAGTGCTGTTATTGCAATTTGTTAATTCACACGAGGGCATTCATTCTTTCGCTTCTTATTCAATCATACAAAGAAACTCAATTTCGAAATCTCTAACCCTTTTAATCTGTGCGCTGAAGCTTGACCGCTAAGTTATTACGTCGACGCACAAAACTGGCATGGGTAAATGAGTAATAATAATAGATCCGTAGGTACATGGTTTTTGATTTTTTCAGTTCTCATTTGAAAACTGCAAATTTAGAATACAAAGAAGTAAAGAAGGCACTGCCAGAGTAGTCATATGGATGTTAGGAGTAGCCAATAGTTATACAATGGAGGCGTCGTTCGGAGGAACAGAATTGGGTGGGAGAATGTCGACTCATTTCTCTTCGCAAGACTACGAGAGTCTGGGGCGTACATTTTGTGAAACTTTACTTGATTTTTATGACGAAGGACCTTGTAAAGAAAAGTTAAGGACGAAAATTGTAACTAGACTTTTAAAAGAAGGTTCCAATGCAGATGAACCAACCAATATAGATCTCTCTGATTACTCCAGGTACCGATTCATTTACCAAGTGATTAAAATATTTTTTAAACGGATGGTTTTCCTAAGGTTGTGTATACAAATACACCAAAAATGTTTCTTGTGAGTTGTCAACTTTTGACTTGTATCTTATATAAATATTCTTAAAACCTAATCAATTTCACTGACTAGTTGGTCAACTAGTTAGTTAGGAGCAGTGTATGCCTAACGTCACCGTCAAACCGCGAAATTCGGGTCCGATCTTAATTGAGGCAGGCACTTACGTCATTAATATGATAGATATCTGTTTTTTCGGGTCTGCGTGTTGATTAAATTTATTTCTATATCTATTTAAGTATTTACATGTATATAATACTATAGTTGACTAACAACTACATAACAAGTATATAAATTGCTTTCTGTTGGTTTTTGATTGATTAATTTGCATAATTTGTCCAAATAATTGTTTGTAATTATTATTTAATTTTGTCTTAAATCTTAATTGTCTTCAAACATAAAATCGGATTAAAATTGATATATTAAACGATTTTCCTGTAATGCGCGAACAGACGACAATTCAAAAAGAAATATTTTGTGCTGGGAACTTTTAAGTAACTCATCAATAAAAATAAAAAAAAAACTGGATTATCTTCAGATCCATAATACTAAAATTATATAATCAAAGTCCATTTCTGCGAAATGTAACTTTATCTTTACATTTTAGTGACGAAGGTGACACATCGAGCAGTTCCGAATCTGGATTATCTAGGGAGAACACACTTTTCGTACAGCCCGCGCCCCCACCTTCGCCAATCCTTCCTGATGGTAACGAACATATGACAGAGGTAAGTCAAAGTTAGTGGTTTCATCCTATTTCTATAATTTTGGCAAAATATCACAAAGTTTGCCTCGATACAGGCTTGCCTAGTTTTTTGTGAGGCAATTCCAAAAAACTGTTACCTTGTGAATTGTATGATTAATAATAATGGCCGTAATTGCAATAAACCATTACCAATTCATAGGCACTAATACCAACAAACACGACTCGTGATAAGAATTTACAACGACTTATCCGCGGTAGAAGGTACTACCTATCACTTTAACTGTATGTACAATCGAGAAGTAGAGTCCTGTTTTTTAACCGATAAACACAAAAAGCTGAACGTCATAGCCTCAGGTTGGCAACGCACCATTACCATCTTTGATTACAGACGATGTGTATTTCTTATCGTAAGGAAATCCATGTTCTTGTTTACCATCGGTTCCAATAAAAACGTGTTTTTTTTTATATTAACTTAATAAAAATAGATAAATTTATTTCAGAAATCCAGAAAACAGAAAATAACTCTAGAAAAAATTAAAATAGAAAAAAAGAAAACAAAGAGAGAAACATTGAAGGTACGAACTTTAAAAGCTTTATAAAAGTTTTTAATGTAAAATATACCTATTACCATATCTAGTTAACTTTAATAACTATTTGTGACATTATTACCAAAAAACATGTTCCAAAATCCAAACTAAGGACTGAGGCTGACAATGAAATTGAAAATTATTTTAAAATAATTCATAATACTAGGAAATGTATAAAAAATGAGGTGCCTAATAAAATCCGTAAGTATGAAATTAATGCTTAAAAATAGACCATCTATACTTAAGCATTAATTTCATACTTACCGTTCATAGGTACTCATATTTTTTATTAAATGTTACAACACCGAGATTATAAGAAAATGATTATACAAACTTGAAGTATGAAACCTACACAATGTGCAAACATTTGGTTTGCCAGTTTTATCTGGATTAATAACTACTCTCTTAGTATTGTGAGCAGTTATCTTACACCCGTTAAGTCTAGTTTGCGTTTTATGGGTTTCATACTTAAGGACAATAGAATTATTTTTTTATTTTCGTTTTGTAGGTTTTTTCTATTCTATAGGTTTTTACTTCTTATAATAAGTGTGGTACAAAATGATAAATTTTACATATTTCCCTACGTTTTAGGTTTCAAGACCAACCATAGATCTAACTACAGATGCTATGACTGATGCATCATCAGATTGTGATTCTTTTGAAGACAGTCTTAGCCCTGTAAGACGTTTACATAAATTATTTTACTCTTCAAGCAAACCGAAGTTACAAAGAAAAAAGAAAATGCCACCTGAATTAAAAATTATAAGAGCTCCTGTAACTAATTTTATATTTATTATTACGTTTAGATAAATATCACATTTGTTTTAACTATTGAACCTTAATCCTTAACCTCATCAATTGAAGAATTATCATTCTAAACTTTAAAATCAACCGACTACAGTGTAATTTAACAACATGACTTATGCAATTTATAAATAAAAAAAAAATAATGTTTCTATATATAGTTTCTTTTAGTATTTTACTAATATAATTTTACATAAAATATGTTTACTTTTTTTACAGACTAGTGATTCTTCCTTTACATCTGATAAGGAAAAATATTCCTCAAAATTTGGAAGACCAAGAAGTGTATCCCTGGTCAATGAAACAATAACTAAAAAAAAATTAAATCCAGCTTCATGGCATCAATTCAGACATTTACCACCACCTAAGTATATCCACATTATATATTTTGTTAAATTATAAAGAGACAGTACTCTCTTTTAAGCACTTTAAAGATTGTCAAGTATGCACACTACTTCTTTTTAATTCACTTTTTTGTAAAAATCTAAAGCTATAACTACATCTCATGCTTATTTTATTTAATTTCTTCATTTACTTTATGATGAAACAAAGTATAATATTTACTTATTTGTATAAAAATCAAGTTATAAATGTATACATATTTTTTATGTAGATGTCTATCGGAAATTAAAATTCGGAATAACCAACCATCAGAACTAAAAGTAAAGTTAAATTCATTGAAAAAAAATGTGTGGACAGGTGTCCCTGACGAAGAAAAAGGGCCATTATCATGGGGTATTTCTAGTTTTGCAATGAATACTTATTTTACTGACAGCGAAGCATTGCTAAGGTATTGTTCACTAATTTATCTATTTACATTTATAATGTTTTACAAAATATTAAAAAAAAAAATCCACAGATCTTGTTCGAAAAAACTGGAAGAAATTGAAGAGAATAGGGTGGTAAAAGAGGAAAAAAAGAAAAAGAAAACAAAAGTTAAAAAGATATCGGTTAAATTACCAAACCCAGATGAATTTGAACTAAATAATAAAATACTTAAAACCTCAAAGAAACGTGGAAAGTAAGTTTTTTTTATACTACTTTGTACAAGTGACAACACAGCTTTACTTAAATATTTGAAATGGTTCTTAACGAAGAGCTAAAAAACTTTAATATGAGGGTAGCCAAGAACAATCAACTTACCTATTTAAAAAGTCAATCATCAAACCAAACAACTTTTATTAGTTTTTACCATTTGAAACATTTTATAGTAAAAATTATTAATTAAAAAAAATTAAATGTTCATATATATTTGTGTTTCAGACAACAGCGCTTAAAAATAGAAAGTTGCAATAATAATACAAGTTTTACAGACATCCCAAAAAATAATCAAAATTCTAATGGCAAACAGGCAAAAGCGAACTTTAAGAAAGGAGCTATTGTTGCAACTGCCATTCAAACAAAGAAGTCATACCAAAAAGGCAATACAATAACAGATAATTCTGATTCTGATGACTTTACGCTAGCTACAAAGAAAGTGAAAAAAAAATCACGAAAAATTACCAAACCTAGTTTGATGAAATCTTCTATGAATGGAAAATCAAAATAGTTATTAAGTAATATTTATTATAATATACTTATCATACATATTTTTATTCTTATAGGTTTTAATATTTTAAATAAGAACCAAAATAAACATAAGAATTGTTATTCACCTTAATAAACATAGAAATTGTTTAAGTACAGAAACTGTACGAGAGTTTCAAGTCACAGTCAAAGTTTTCATATAAATTTCCATATGAAGTATCACAACCAGAAAAAAATTTACTGCCTTGATATAAATGTTGCAGAATGGAAAATTAACATTGGTTTTTAGCTGATGCCTTACCATAAAAGGAGTGAGGCTTCACACATGTACAATTAAATTAGATAGAGAACAATAATCTTGAATCACTCTATCTATTAAAAACCAAATTGTTGTGTTTTTAGATCTATATAATTATATATATATAAATTATTATATAGATCTAGAAACATGTTATATTTTAAAAAAATTCTACTGATGAAAAAATATAATCATGGCTTAAAGACACCATTATGTTATTGGTCCTTCGCTGTGGCTTTGTTGTTAGGCCTAATGCTCAAGTCTGCTGGTTACACTATCATATGGAATGGAACACAATATTATAGGCAGTGCATCCCTACCTAGTGATATATATGTATAAATCATTACAAAGGTGAATTGCTATACTGTGGCCAGGTTATAAGGCGTCATTTATCAGTCTACCCCCTACACTACCCTTCAGAGAGGAACACAGCAACATATTTGGTGTCACCAGGTGAAATACCAAATATCTCAACATGGTTACTTTTAGCATTTTTAAATCTTATTTCTTGTTCAACTGAGCTAATTCCAGTGACAAATGTGACCTTTAATACTGCTATCTAAAATAACAGCATTATTTTAGTCTAATTTTTATGTTGTAATAAAGACAATTTAAAATGTAGCCATAATTATTTACATATTGACAGCAAAGTTGATTGAGAAGTTAACTTGACTTTACATTCTTTATCAATGCAAACTCATAAAGGACTGAAAAAATAAATTTTAAATCTTAGTTATGCAAGTAAGTCAAGTATATATGATTATTATTGAGTTTTTTATTCTAATAATATTTTAACTGGAAATAAAAGACAAAAACTCCTTTTTACTTTTAGTTAAGTAATACAATTTTAGAGTGTGTAAAATATTAAAGTTTACAGATGCAACCTTAAGTATTAAAACGGCAGACTAAAATATGGATTTTGTCTGCATCGAAGGGATTCCTTTGTGCGTGGCTAAAATTTAGAAATACAATTTTTCATATAAAATTTTATCATTAACAATCGGTTTTGTTACTAACAACGTTATCAGAGCTAGTTCAACATCGTTACTTATTTAGGTTAACATTTTTCTGGCCGGTTTAACCTACGTTGAAACTCAATAGAACTAAGATAATATAAAGGATATTGCTCCAATCAAACGTTTTATAAAATACATTGAAATACATAGTATTAAAATAATCTACTTACAGTTTTGAACCTAAGAAGTAGTTCTGGTCAACACAATCTGTCCCACAGACCGAAATAAAACAATTATTTGATTAACAACAACTATTTGTGCATTGAATTCCTGCTGAATTAGTTACGATATATTATGACTAAATTAAAATTTAAAATAACAAAACTTCGTAAAAATCAAAAATTTTATTTTGACAATTCCAATTTTTTAAACAATTCGTCCTCTTTCACTGAACATTTGGCCATGCTGCCTCTTCAAATATTTTTCTATTTTTTCCTTAGATCATTTAGTAAAGTAAAACTAAATGATCTAAGATTTTTCCTAACTCATTCTGTCTTGTTCAATCTTATTTTAATTTAACAAAATGTTTGATACAATTGGTACCTTTTTCTTTTTTGTTCTCGGAAATGCCTGTAACGCACGACCGGGCCACCACGGCGGCCCGAGTGTGGGGCTCGCAGCCTCCGACATTGCTGCCCTACCTACTAAAACCCCTGCGGAGTCTGCCTCCACTATGCTGTGGCGACGCGGTGGCGGGTGCGCTTTCGCGTTCTTCCGCCACCGTGTCAGCACCTGCTAGCCCCGCTGGCAGTCACCACGGGAGCCAGGGCCGTTGTGGCCCCAGCGACGGCTAGGAAGAGCGCAGCGTGACGACGGTGCCACGCGCACATCCTCGAGGCCTTTCGGGGCAGAGCCCCAGGCCTCTTCACGGAGGATACAGGACGGCTTGATACGCCCTCCGTCGCACCCCCGTGCGTCTCCGGCGGATCGAGTCCGGGTTGGCCGCAGCCTCCCAGGCCCTCTCCGCCGCCTCCTTCTGCGAGACGACGTCCTCGCAGAAGGAGAGGACAGCCGTCCAGGACTCCTCACTGCCAACCATAGCGTTGACCATGGTTGGGAGGGAGACGTCCTGCCCGATGGCGTCGCGTAGGACACGACGCTGCTCAACCCAGACCGGACAGTCGACCAGGGTGTGCTGCGCCGTGTCCTCGCCGCCCGCACAGTGGTAGCACTCGGTTGTCGGCTCACGTCTAGCTATTTTGCACAGGGACTTTCGAAGCATCCGTGCTCGGAAAGCACCCGCATTAGCCGGAACGTAAGCCGTCCGTGCCGCCTGTCCAACCAGCGCTTGAGCACCGGCCGGACAGCCTCAACGGTCCAGCGGCCGGTCATCGGCTCGGCCAGCCGCTCCGTTCACCTCCGGATGGTCGCCCGTCGAGCGTGGGACTTTCACGCCTCCGTCACCGTCGGCGGGTCGCCGCGGGCCCGCAGCTCCTGGCGCCTTTCGTGCAAAGACGCCAGAGCCGCGGCCTCCAGATCCCACGGCGGAGACCCGCCAGCACGCACGCTGTCTCAGCAGAGATGGTGCGATATCCTCGGATGGCCCTGACCGCCATCACCCTTTGCAGTCTTTGCAGCAGGGCGATGGTGGCGTTTGACAACGACGGGGCCTAGATCGGGGCCCCGTACGGGGCCATTGATCGCACCACCCCTCAGTCCCCCGATGTTGGGAAGCAACCGCCCGAGAGCGGCGTTCGCCCCCGTCAGACGGGGGACCACGCGACGGAAATGCGCGCGGAAGTTTCAGCGGCTATCGAGGTTGAGCCCGAGATACCTAATGTCGGATTTCACCTCGATCCGGAAGCCGCTAACCACGATGTGAGCTCCCGGCGGCGGCGCAGCCCTCGGCCTGTGGAAACACAGGGCCTCTGACGTTCTACAACGGTACCCGGACTAACATGGGAGACTTCTAAGATTTATTCTATAGGTTAACGAAAAAACATTTTTGTATTTTTTTTTTAATTTTTATTATCTTTCTGTATTATTCATCATAATAAAATACATTTATATATATATCTATCTATACTATCTGTCACGAGAAGGTATAAATTATGTAAACAAACTTCAGAAAATCCCAACATTTGGGTCAAAGGAAAAAAGTATTTATTTTTCTAAATATTTAATAAATTATTAGTAAAGGAAATGCTGCAAACATTCGTAGAAAAATACGAATAGAAATAGAAATAATAATTATATTATTATTATTCATCCATTCCATTGTACACAAATACACAATAACAAATAACAAAAACGATAAAATTAAGGCAATAATTAACAAAACTAACAACAGTAACAAA
>DVZL01003216.1:0-14248 GCA_018236625.1 Lasaia peninsularis
TTTTTATGATTTTTGGTCGTCTTGAAATTTTAAGACGCTTTCAATGCCTTGAACTAAAAATCTGCCATAGCTCTTTACGGGACAATAAATTTCCCATTCATAAGTCACAAGTGTTTTAGTTCTTAAATCTATACAAATAAATAAAATTGGAGTGTCTGTGTGTAATATTAAAATAGCCGCTTTATACTAAATGTATATGTATATTTACAAGGTAAATATACCAAAACAACATTTTTTTGAATTTGTGTCTTTCTGTCTGTCAGTTTGTACCCGTAATTTCTGAAATGGCTGGACCTAGGCCTTGGATATAAAGCCATACAAAGCCTAAAAAACAAAACTTTGCGTTTAAAATTCATTTTAATCTGACTTGTGGATTTTATCAGCAGACGCTCTGTGAATAAAGTTAGTTAGCACCATCTATATGTGTCTACCTATTTTTCTGCTTTACCTAATTGGAAAGTTACATCATAGTGAGAGCAAAGCTAGTATTATCCGCCTAAAGGGCAGAAATTAACTATAACGAACGCCTGTTGGGATCATAATAATTGTCGCTGTGAAATTGAACGAAGCCGCGGGTACAGCTATTAAATAAAAATATTACATGTGACTCTAGGGCTGCTGTAGTCAAAATTCAGCCAAAGTTATTCTTCCAAGTGTGTGAAATAATTTCAAAACGTGTAGCTGATATTATTTTTCTGAACAAAACTTATAAAAAAAATACTGCCCATGAGGCAGTAATAACTAGATTTTATTTGCATTCTTAAGCTGACTTTCAAATCCACCTGCGAACATTTTAAAAAGTAATGTGGGCGATCACCTTTAAACTAGACTTCCGTAATAGGAGTCAAATGTTAACAGAATATGCGTTGGCGCATTTAAACACATATGTTAACAAACAATAATAATATAATCTTTAATCAGTTGTAATCTAGCCGCGATGGAGTGCGGACGTGCCACATTTTTACTCATCTTCGTGTTATCAGTCTCGGTGATACATTCAAAAGTTTTCACTAGATGCCAATTAACGAGGGAGTTATTGAAAAACAATTTCCATCAAAAAACGTTTTACAGCAATTGTAAGTTTTTTTTAGTGTTTTTTGTTCTATTGTTTGATTATTGTGTCGGTGTATTATGTCTGGATTTTCCTTGATGGAGTTTCGTTTAGTCATCCATGTTGTGTTGTGCTTGTGAATTGTTTTGTTTTGGCAGATAGTACTTGTTTATTATTTAATCGTGATTTACCTTATCAGGTTTAATTTTTTGGGGAAGGCCCAGCAAACTTCATCTGCACGATCTGCATTTTATTTGGTACTTACTTAATTTTTTCCTCTTTTCCTGTTAATCACCGTTTTGTATTTATCTAACTCTTCATATCTTTATGAAATTACCTATTGATTCGTTGTCAGCATAGGAATTATAGGGAACATTGATGATGGTGTGAAGAAAACATAGTCCGTATTCCCCAATCTTGGTGTTTATTAAATTTATTTCCGTATCTTTTTCTTTGATGTTTCTATTATTGGTTAGTTAAATTTCTGTAATTTATCAAAGAGTATTTATTTGTTCAATATTATGACAAAAAAGGACTTTTTTAAATGGAAAACGGCTCTTCTGATGGTCAGAGAGAACCGTGGCTTAAAGACACTATGGGTGATGTAGATGCATCACTGTATTATGGCTGGGTGTTAGGCCTGATATGCAAGTCTACTGGCTACCCTGTTCACCAAATCGGAACACGAAAATGTCATTATTTCAGCAGGAATAGGTAGGACGGTAAATCCGGGCGAATTGCTCCATATCATCCTGTCACCAATGGTCTTGTTGAGTAGTAGTAGTGACCCAATTAACCCATGCTCGCCTCTTCCTGTTATAATTTAATAATCTGACAGTCATTATTATTATCATAGTAGCTAATAAATTGTAAATTAATAAAGCGGTTTCTGTTTCTATGGCTCAAGACCTGATTAACTAACTCTTCGTAAGCAGTTTGAAAAACAATTGTTTTTATTTGGTTGTAAAGACATTTTGCTTTAATTTTGTACTAATATTGTGAACTGAGAGTGATCACCTAGAATTTGTAACCATAGCCTCATATTGGGTCCAAGTTCTATTGACAATTGGAGCAGATAATTCATGACGTTCTATTGCTTAAAGTGAAGAATTAAGTTCGTTTATTAGAGAATTTTTCTTATCTTAAAGCAGAGGTCAAGGGTATAATACCTTGATGAGTGATCTTTAATTCTTTAGATGTTTCTGAATCTTTTTTCCTTTTACTATCTAAATAAAGTCCGAGTTGTTTTTTATAAAGAAGCAAAAAAGTATTTTCGTCAGTCTTTTTCTTCTCCTCTGAGATCTATTGTGACTCTGCGTCTTTTTCTATTTTCATTTAAATTGTTGTCAAACTAGAATCAGTAATTTGTTATAAAGTCAGTGATACATTTATAATGCTAGTATAAATTAGATCGGTCAAAATAAAATTCATTACCGTGACTAAGTATATAATGGAAAATAATGTAGAACTAGACTGCGACCGGAGCTTGGTTGACGCGACATTTAGTTATTGTTTAATCAGCTGTAGCTTAGATATAAAGATGGATTATCAAATGAAGACGTAATCAAAATTAATCTAAAAGTGTTCCCATGATATTAAAAATCGCCTGTGAAAGAACGTTGTCAGTGTCCGACTTCGACGCACGAAGTTGCACGCACGGACATTATGTCAACATAATATTCTACCACAACGTTGTGTGCAAATATTTTAAAACAAAATTTAACTTTATTCCGTGGTATATCATGATATCGGGGTCGGCTACCCTAATCTAGGCGATTTACCTTGGATACCAGTTTTTACGCAAAACGACTGCCATCTAACCTGTGTAACCCGAAGGGAAACTAGATCCAGATCTAGATTAGGTCGAATTCAATGAATCCGAGTTTCCTCACAATGTTTTCTTTTACCATAAGAGCACCCAAAAAAATACATGAATGAAAAAAACTGATTCGAACTTGGACTACCCGAATGAAAGTCAGAAGCCCGTACTGCTATTCCACCAAGGCTTATTCAACATTCATACAACATACACTATTACGATTTAATATGTATGGATTAGTCATGATAATTCGAGTTGGACTTTGAGTGAAGGTATTTTGTAATTCAAGTAATATGCTGATAAGGAAACTAAATCTTTAAAATATCACAATACTTGTTATCTGTTACCTACTTTATATAATTGAATAAGATAAACATATAAATGAAAAAAAAAATTTTGCTGTGCATGAGACTCGTCGTCATAGAATAGGTAATTCCTTCATGGGGCAATGTATACCTACCTACGTTTTTACAATAAGCTTGGCATAACAATATGGCCGGGAGGCGATATAAAACATTTACCTTCTATTAGATTTAAAAGATGAGTTAAGTCTAAATTATATTAAAAGTAATAATATTTCAGAATATTATGTCTATGATAAAAATTTTTGAGATTAATTTCTACATAATGTAACATTAATGTATTTACTGAATAAGAAAAAATGACAAGTTTCTTTCGCCGAATATTCTCATAGTGAGTGGCCGCGTTCCGATCCGGTGGTAAATTTTAGAATTATGTCGCGTCACAAGAACTTTACAAGCGGTTTATGTGAAATACCATATTTTCTATTCTATACTATTTTATTCTAAATAAAAATAAATGCCGTAAAAAAACGCACTAATTAACCAACCGTCTAGTAGTTGGATAATCGTTAAAACCAAGCGATTGGGCCTAGATTTATCATAGGTAAAATTAAATTCTCATACCCGGAACGTCATTTTTCGGATATGTTATTAATCTGTACCAAATTCAATACAATCGTTATCTTAATTAAGTGCAAAAAGGATATGATAAAACAGCAAATAGTGTTAAGCAAACAGCAACAGGATCGCTCTTCTATAAACAACTAGCTGTCCCGACATTTAAGTGATAAAAATTACATTCAAAACCCAAATAATGCGCAGGAAACTTCGCTTTTCAATTTAATATGATTTCTGAACGATTTTTATATTAAATTAATTTCTGAACGACGAGATGACCACCAAATATTTAACAGGTAGCAATAGTTTCTAAGAGAAAACGAAATTGTTGTTTTTACTATGGACTTTTCCAAATAAATCAAAACCAAAATACGCAAAATCAAATCAGTCCAGCCGTTCTTGAGTTTTAGCGAGCAAGAGCGATCATTGTATTAATAACGATAAATTATGACATTAATAATAATACGATACTAACGTCACTCAATTGTTTTGCCCTCCCTAAACCTCTTTACTCATAACAGCTCAATTTGAATTTTAATTATCACTCTGAATCTTTTGTATGGCTATATTGACACATCTTTTTTTTAGATTTTTAAGGTAGTTTTTAATTTTTTTTCACCGTAAGAACCATCATCTTAGTTCAAGGAATATTATAAAAAAAAAACAAGCGTAATCGGTTCTGCCGTTTTCAAGTTTTAGCGCTTGGCAACACGTTTAGCGATTCATTTTTATTAATATAGATATCATTGAATATCTTAGAAATTATTGAAGTAAAGTTCATTGGTTTATCGGTTCATAAATCGCACATTTGTCGACACGGTGGCATTATTTAACACGTACAGAGACGGCGCGTATAAGGGCGACTGTATCTAAGCGCATAGACTTTACTTTGTGAGAAGTCGACTTGAAGCGGGAGCGAAGCAATTGGAAGCAAACGCGCGCTTTGACGACTGACGTATATAAATATATTCGATTTTTCCTTTTTGCAATTGCGTGGATTTCATTTGTTTTTTAATTTCAAACGGGTGAAGCTACACATAACAGCCAGTTATGCACAAGTCCAAAAATAGTATCTTATTCAAACGATACAGCAAACTTTTATGAAACAAGTTAACCAAACAAATTCAATGGAAAGACTGGGCCACATAAACGAAAATTGGAAAACTTACACAAATAGAATTAGACCAGAGGCTGTTTTATGGGGAAATGTATTAGGAAAGGAATTTGATCATTGTGTTTGGATTATACTGATTTAATCTCAAAATATTTTTATATCCTTCAGCCAAAGTAGCTTTTTTTCTCTCTCGCTAAAAAATGACACTTTCAAACTCCGTTGAGCAGAAAAATAATAATATCAACACCTTGGGTAGTAAAAAAATATGATTTTTTGCATTTGTATATACGTGTATATATAATTGTGTCGTGTCTCTTAATCTCGTGTGTTGTGTTGTGTATGATATATAATATTTGTGCATATTATGTTAGTTTTGTGTTTAATTGTTTAATTTCTCATTTAGTTTTACACCAAGTTTACGTTTTCTGTGTTTATTTATGTTTCTTTTTTTGCGGGTCAGCTGTGCAGAAATCTCTTTTGTTGGAGATAAGCTCGCCCTTTGTACTGTAATATCTTTAAGTGGTTGTTTTTGTTATGTTGATCTGTATACAATGTATAATTAAATTAATAAATATTTTTTAAACTCTGCTTCGACAATTACATGAGATCTTTTCTTATTTTGTTTTACATAATATATTACTGCTGTTGTCCCCTCTACGTGTTAAATTTTAAAATTCCCTGCAGAAAATCCTTTTGTTAATGAGGTAGGTATAACATTTTCTTTTGAATTTCCATGGTAAATTAAATCAATCAATTTATTTTCTCAAATAAATTGGTTCTTACAGCATTTAAGAGAAAATATTTTGACATTTTTTGGCAAGCACTAACATATTTACGTATTGGAACCCTTTGTGCGCCTGTCCAACTAACAATTGGCCGGTTTTTTGATATGAGTGTTGTGGTTATTAGAGTTTTTCAAACGCGTCGGTTGCCTCACAAAAAATAATCATCATTGTTGAAGGTCATGTTTACAAAAATGTTGGAAGACATGTGTGTGGACATATTGTTTAAATATTCATTTTTGACCGCCTTGTTGGTCGAAGGCTTAGCATAACCATCTAGTAAAGCCAGGCTTGATTTCGATTCCCGACGGAGCCGGGGCGAGTTCTAGGTGTTTGTTAAATCTATTCTGTTACCTATCAGTTTAAGGATTTCTATGTATACGTCACCGTTGACTAACATTAATAATACAAGCGGAAACTTCGCTTACTTTAGGGTTAGATCAATTTGTGTAATTTGTCCAGAGATGTGTGTTTATATTTTTAATTGCAATATTGTTAGCTATCGCATATATTTTATGTTATACTAGCTGTGTGTACGAAGTCACGGAGACTTCATCCGAGTTTTTATTTAATTATTTTATTTTTACATTTCTAAAATAAAAGTAGTCTAAGCTATTCCTAATCATATCAACTATCTGCCAGCGAAAGTCCTGTCAAAATCGGTCTAGTTGTTTCAGAGATAAGCAGGTACAAATAGAGAGACAAACAGACAAAAATCTAAAAAATACGATTTCAGTATATATACCTTGAATACATACATCAGAAACTACAATTTTATTTGTTTGTATAGATATTTAAACATATTTATGAAACCAGCTAGCGGCTTACGGATTACGGTTCGTTGATTATAAAAATCGGATATTTCGAAATTTGTATCCAGAGTAGGGAATTTAGGTTCTTATATAGTAATCTAGAGAAGTAGACGGTTCTCTTGATGGTAAGAGATAATCTTCTGGATAATGACAGTGAAATATAGTGACACACCAGTAACATCTATGGTTATATGTTATGTTACTAAAAAGACAACTTAGATGTTACTGGTGTGTCAGTATCTTATAGCCGGGATAGGCTACATCAGTTCCTTTTAGGGCAAGTTGTGAATTTGAAAATAATTGAAAAAGATTTATCCATCCAATGAACCGCTTGATCTTTTGCCTCACCTATACAGAAAATAACAAAAAAAACTACGCGCAGAGAATACTATCACGTCATTAGGTACAAAATATTAAAAAAAAATGGCCAAGTGCGAGTCGGTTTATCCCATGAAGAGTTACGTATTTTACATCTGTATTATTAGTAGCACCTACTCGTAATAAGAGACTGGATATCCCAAAATACCACTATCGCCAATATTTTCCGCAAGGAAAATATAACCTATTTTTATTGTAATAATTTGCGGTGTTTGAAAATGTGATATATGTATCTCAAAAGTTGTTGATTATATCTATAGTCTAAACTAATTTCCAGGCAGAGATCCACCGCCTTACAGATTTTTTAGATTCATCTATCAACTATGTAGTCCTAATAGTACCGCCATAAAGTAGCTAAGACGTACAAGAACGAAAAAATAAATCTTGCAGGTTTTTGCTATTTGACTACGGAATCCTAAATAAGTATATTCATAATTATACTGCAATAATACATTGAATTATGTCTTACCTTATTTCAAATGAAATATAGCCCATTCCAAATTCACATTACAAAAATTACAGTAACATTGTTGAAGTAAGTAATAAATTTAATTTAATACCGTCACGCCCATATTTCCAAACACGTAGGCAGAGGTACATATGCAACAACGGATAGCCGACAATATTAGGTCCCATTATGTGACAGGCAAGTCCGTCGCCATGTCGGGCATAAATACTAGGCTTCCTCACAACGTTTTCCTTCACAGTTAGAGCACATAGAAAATGGGTTTGTTCCCGTTCGCCCCAATACAAATTTTTTATTATTATTATATACTGATCATCAATTGTAGCACAAATATTTTTATACTAACTTAGTAGATGTTCATATTTTTTTTGTAATAACAGTTTAAAGTTAGAAAAGTTCCTGAATAATTATTATGACTAAATCACAGATCAACAACTTATTGATTATAATAATACTTTACTTATTGAACTTGGCATTTTTTTATAAATAAACTTATCTATAATAATAATTTTTTTAATAAGATAGTAACATAATTAAAATAGGAAAAGGCTTCTTGAATTATTATTATCACTAATTATTACGCTTTAATCATAGATCAAGTAATCTTAATCAATAAAGTGTAATAATTTTTTTATGTAGGTACTTGACATTAATTGTAACAAAAATATTTTTACGCTAAGGAGATGTATGTTTATATTTTTTATAATAACAGTTTTAAGGATGGAAAAGTAATTTTATGGCTAAAATCACAGATCAACAACTTCTTATTAATTTAATTACCTTTAATTTGGTAACTTCTCCGAGCTGGTTAATAATTTATTCTTTATTTTACCCATCACGACTTTCATTATAGTTTCAGATGTTAATAACATTATCGTTTCTACCTTAAGAACCAATTGTAGTATTAGTGGAACTTACAGGAATCGTTTAAAATATCCTTCACGTACGTCCCGTCAGTAATGATGGTGGGACGAACGGGAACACAAATTTTATTTTTTATTAAATTCCCGTTCGCCCTACTGGCGGGTCCAAGCTTGGTGGGGCGAACGGGAACAAACCTTTGTCAGTCACGGCTTCGCCTCTGCCAACAATGCTATGTACCATGTGGCTTCTCTCATTTTACTGCCCTTGGAACTACATTTCTACTTTCATAAATTATAGGCTAGTTAACATTTTAGTTTTTTCCCCCATCCCACGAAAACCTCTTAAGTATACCTACGGGATAAGAAGTAGTATATATTTCTCGAAACATAGCTAAATAGATATAACTCTAGACAAATGTTATCACGATTCTGTTCAAGAGTTGTGACTTGAATGGTTTTTTTTATATTTTTTTTGGTAATAGGTAGGTATTTGATCACCATCTCATCTGATGTTAAGCGACAATGTGACCGAAGGTGGAACATGCCTACCTAAATACAGCCTATTCACTCTGGCCTTAAAGATAGCCAGGTTATATTGATCCGGGAACACACGCGCAGGCAGCGAATTCCACTCCTTAGCCGCTCGTATTATGAAAGACGAATCAAATCTTTTCGTGCGGATAGATGGAATTTAAGGGTGGAGCAACCGCCCACGTCTTATGTCTCGGTGGTGGAAAGGGGCTGGTCGAATTAGGCCATGTTATTCGGTCGCACACTCACCGAAGTGTATCTTGTAGAAGACTGACAAACGGCTACCCTACATCTATGTTCAAGGCTCTGTAGCTTAAAGTAAGTCAGAGCAACACATAGACAAAAATTCCAAAATTGGAAAAAATATGTTCTGAGCTGATTTTATTCGCCTAAATACATATATGTATATTAATGATTTATCTTCTATAATAAAAATCGCCAATGACCAAATAAAATACGTCGGCATAACAGTTTTGTTCTTTTTCAATCTTACGTCACCGTTCTCGCTTTTCTAGCGCTCACGTTTCATGAGATACAACTTAGTGATAAACGGATGAATAGATGACAGCGGAGTCTTAGTAAAACGGTCCCGTGTTTACTCTTTAGATACAGATCCCTTAAAACATAACAGGTAGTAAAGCCGCTAATGGCACAAAGTGCAATGACAGTATAGTATTTTTTGGTTTAATTTATTTTGATATAATATGTTATGTCAAAATAAATTAATCAATTTTGTATTTATTATTATAATATCAAAATTATATCATATACATTATACATGCTTTATAAATATCATCAACGTTTTGCAATTTTATTAACAAATAACTTAGAGTTCATCATTTATATTGGAATACATATAGTCTAATTTAATAAAATCGGACGCACGTTCAGCAATCATCATAACAGGAGCATTAGTATTAACACTTGTAATTGTAGGCATAATACTTGCGTCTACAATTCTTAGGCCATTTACTCCAATAACTTTTAATCTGTTATCAACAACCGCTGTTTTATCATCAATCTTGCCCATTTTTGCAGTACCAACTGGATGATAAACATTGTAAGTTATTGTTCTAGCCATACATTCCCAATAATTGTCACTGGGAAATTCGAATTCATCGCAATCTTTATAATATATTCTTTCAAGTCTCGCGTGAACTTGTCTAAAAGTTTCAGTGTTAACTATTTCTGATACACGTTTTAAGCTATCGACAAATATCTTCATATCACGTTGATCACTAAAATATTTTGAATATATTTTAGGAGGATCTAGCGGATTTGTGGAACGTAATTGAATTGTGCCTTTCGAAAATGGTCTACATAGTGAAACAAAAAATAAGATTACTTCATTTTTTGAATTCATTTTTTGAAATTGCTTACATATTTCATCTTTAAAAGACATTACATTACTACAACCTGAATAGAGATATGAAGTATTTGGCACAAAATAATTATGATCTATTTGAACATCTGGTAATAGTTTTCCTTCAGGGACAGATAAGAAAGCGTTAATGTTAGGTTGGTCATAATTAGTAGCGTGTGGACCAGTTTGATCTAATAAATATTGAGCGGTTGCTTTAGACCAAAATGTTTCGTCTTTCTCTTTAGCTCCTGTATTAAATGTTACCGGGATTGGGATTCTGACGTGATCCTGTAAGTTTTCACCAACTTGTAAATCTACTTTTACGTCAATATTCCACTTTTCTAAATGTTTTTTGGGCCCAATGCCAGATAACATCAATAATACAGGAGTATTGACTGCTCCGGCACTGACTATCACTTCTTTAGAAACATAAAATGTAGCTTTCTCATTTATGTTAATTGTTACGTCAACTCCAACTGCTCTTGAATCTTTAAATATTATTTTGTTTACAAAAGTATGTTTTAAAATATACAAATTTTTTCTATCTTTTACAGGGTTCAGAAATGCAGTAGCTGTACTTACACGTTTACCGTTATGATTACTTCCTCGTATCTTTCCAAAACCCATTTGTGAATATCCATTTAAATCTCGCAAATAATTAAGACCCATTTCTATATAAGCTTGAGTCAGCTTATCAACAATTTCAGTATGAGTAAAATTTAATTGGTCTATAAGAAATTCTCCATCAGTTCCATGATTTTTTCGCAATTCCGGATCGTTGAGAATAGATTGATCTATCATTTTTTCACTCTTCATCAGATATTTTTTGATGGTCCTCCAATCCCAGCCATCGTTGTCGTCTAAGTGCCAAGGTCTATAGTCTTCCGGACTTCCTTTCATGTGAAGAAGGCCATTGATTGATCCAGTCCCCCCCAGCATTCGTCCACGTGGCCAAAAGGATTTGCCATCCACACAACCTCTATTGGTATTCTCATCAACTTCAGTGTAGTATTGCCACACTTGTTTACTTCTATGAGTCGCTGAAGAGAAGTTTGGTATCTATAAAAACATTGTTCAGAACTATAAATATATGCTGGGATTGTAAGATTACAATGTAAGGTTACCGACTACCTAACCATCCTATCCATAACCGGATAATGAACGTTTCGTGATGGTGGCAGAAATAGATAAAGCATACCCGAAATTTTTACCGAGGTGCTTGTTAGGAAAATATATACCCTATATTCTTTAATAGAAACCGAAAACAACCAGGGGAAATATTATATTATTACGTTAAATTATCTACTTATACATATAATAAAAATGTTGAAGAGTGAATTCTGTACATTAAAAATGTTTAAAAAATAGGCCAAGGTGACTAAAAACGGGGAACAGGACAATTTATTTTTTAATTTTTATCTGTCTGTAGCGGTTCACATTAAAACTATTTATAGTGACGAAATTTGCCTAGCGGTTGCCTATGTTCTGAGATAGGTTATAGGATACTTTTTATCTCGTTTACATGAGTGAGTCTTGTGGGACAGGGGAAAAGCGAAATCCAAATTTGGTTATCATTCAGGAACGCGCAGTTCGATTTAATTTATTGTTTTTTTTTTGTTGAACAGGGTGTAGTTTATAGACAATGCCGTATTTTTTTCCTAGTTGTAAGTTTTATAGTTCAGAAATTACAGCCATTACAACTATTACTATAAATGATCGAATTACCATAATAAGTTGGAATCCGGATATTTGATTTGAACGTAAAGGTCATTTTAAACTGGACAATAATTTGGATAGTAAGAATCAATTGTGTTAAACTAAGATGTAAATACGGCAACTTTTAACACATAGCCTTAATATCACACGCGAGTTAAATTATGTTTCACATCATAAACGAGCGACTGAAAGCATACTTGTCCAAAGAAATTGCACCAGACCAAGTTGATCTTGTAAAAGGCAAGAGAAGCAAGCAAACAAGCAGACGCATTTCCTGATGTTAAGAAATACACGTCGCCTATAGACACCAAAGGTGGAAATGGTGCGTCGCTAACCAGAGGCTGAGATGGTAAGCCACTTGCGTGAGAAAGTTTACCGGCAACCCTACCCTCCAAACCAGAACACGAAAATGGCGAGCACTTACGCTATTGTGGCATGAATAGGTAAGGCGGTAGTACCAATCCGGGCGAGTCGTTGCAAGACTCTACCACCTAATCAATGTCACGGTGTTGGTGACAATAGACCCTGTGCTCGCTTCTTACGAGCTGTCTGGGTGGAAGTTGGACTTTTCTACTACGGAACTCGGACCAACACGAGGATTTTATGATAGTAGGTTTTATGAATGAACAATGAGGTACACGAAAAAAATATATGGATTTTTTCTCAAAAGCGAAGATGATACCACTTAATTATTACACATGAATTCAGATTTAGTTGTCACCCTTACAATGCTTTCCAAGGGTGGGTCACCCCCCGCCTCTATAAGCAACACTTTCCAATCATCTATCTGTGTCAGTCTGTTAGCCAATATGGATCCAGCACTTTCAGACCCCACAATGATAAAGTCAAAAATATCGCCATCTAAAATAAAAATAAAATAATCTCTATTAATTTGTACTTACTCATTATTTCACCCAATCGGCCAAAAATCACATTACTCTATATAGGTAATTCATATTTTTTATAAATATTTACGATCACCGCAATTAGTACACATAATTTAAAATTCGGATTCGGAGAAACGCAAAAAGAATAAAAATCCGTCAAGTGCGAGTCGGACTCTGTACCATTTTTTATAGCAACGGCAAAAAATTACATTTGTTCTATGGGAGCATCATTTATATATTCACTTCATTCTGTTTTTATCTTGTTACTACAGCGACGACAGAAATACATCATCTGTAAATTTCAACTGTCTAGCTATCACAGTTCATGAGATGTTCTTGTGACACACAGACAGAGTTTTTACCTTTTCCATTTTTTTACCTTTTTGATAAGAAACCATAAAAATCGCAATTCGATTTCTCTACATATAACAGGACGCAGAAATAAATACCTTAAAATAAAAAAACCTGCCAAGTGCAAGTCGAACTCGCACACGGAGGGTTCCGCATGGGAGCACACACAGGGAGAAGCATTATATGTATATTTAGGTACTTTGTTTTAGTACATACTTATTGTTATAACGGCAACAGATATAGTACCTACATCATATGTGAAAATATTAACTGTCTTACTATGAAGGTTCATAAGATACAGCCTGGTGACAGACAGACAACGGAGTCTTAGTAATAAAGAGCATAAATTGATAAAATACACTAAATTTAAAAGTACCAATAATTCCTAAAATAAGTCAGACATAACTAAACGTGGTGGTGGATCGTAAGAAAAATTGGACACAGTTTTTTTATAATGATTGAATTTCATATACCTACATCTATCTGTACATATAATAATTGTATAAAATTATAAAAGAGTGAATTCTGTACATTGAAGATATTTAAAAGAAATAAGCCTAAGTCAGTTATAAAGGGCAGCTGAACACATTTTTATATTTGGAAAGTCAAAATCTAAATTTGGTCATAATTCATGAACGTTTTTTTCGTTGAATAGAGTATTTCGTATTTTTTTCAAAGTGTTGTAGTTCAGAAATTACAGTTATAACAAACCTCACAATAAACGAGTGAACTACAATTGTTAGTTTAAATCATCATCAATTAATCTCAATGACGTCATTGCTACCCAGGCGGACGGTGTCGCGGGCAACAGCTAGTATTAAATAACTCGCCCAAGTAGGGATCCATCGCCTTACCTATTCCTGCTGCCATATTGATATTGTAGTGTTCCGATCCGGAAGGTAGGGTAGTCGGTAGACCTGCACATAACAACCATAAACCCAACTCATCTATCATATCTTTAGGCCGCGGTCGTTTTAGCCATCAGGAAGAAAAATATGAGACAATTTTTGTGGTATTTTGTATAATTTTGTTTAGTTAAAGTGCAAAAGTGAAGTACCTTTCATGAAGAAATTAGTGTTTCGGGTATTTTCTTGATATCGCTAAATATACATCCGCACTATCCGTACTAATATTATAAATGCGAAAGTAACTCTGTCTGTCTGTCTGTATGTTACGCTTTCACGCCTAAACCACT
>DVZL01003217.1:0-14247 GCA_018236625.1 Lasaia peninsularis
CCATGTCTTTCTTGAGTAGGCTTTTTGCAGCGGTAACCGATATCCACGCGGGCGAAGCCGCGGGCGTCCGCTAGTTTTTTATAAGCCTACCTCTAACTGCACTGGTTTTAAAAACGGCCATTAGTTGATGTGTTAATTAGTTGTGTTTATTTTTTACTTTTACTTTTTACACAGTCTACCTTTTTTTATTTATTTCTGTTTTTCGTAAGCGTTTATATTAGCTGTAAGATATCTTTGTCAGAGTTAAGCTCGTCTTTTGTACTGTTTTGTTGTTTGTGTGTACCTCTTTAATATGACCTATGTACAAATATAAAGCTTTAAATAAATAGATCATTAAACAGAATTTGACTCTTCTTGAAACGTTTGTCAGCTATCACACTTGTTTGATGTATGTGTGATAGTTACCGTGGAGTCGATACATAGATAGTTTTTTAGCTCAAGTGGTCTCCGAGGGAGAGCCAAATATCTGTAATACACAGGCAAAGCCAGAGACAACAACTAGTAGCTTAATAAGAACGAGTCCAATTTGAGTTAGTCACGAACGAATTTCATTGAAGGACAAGGTCAGCGCTGTTTTTATTTTTCGAAGGGTTTGTTAATTTGTTTACCCAGTTTATAACGATCGAGCGTAAGGTTTGAATACTTTGGGAGATGTTTCTATAGTAGGTTTGTGTTGAGAATTCAGTGTTTCTTCTTGTGTATTATTGGTATTATTGGTAATTGAACTGAAAAAGTAAAACGTAATCCTGAAAAAATATTAGAAAGTAATAAATATTTCATATTTTATTTCGTACAAGCATTCTAGAAAAACTATTCAGACCCAGTACAACTGCAAAAAAACTGACATGAACTTTAATAAAGAAGTATGATGTATAGTACTTAAAACATTTTTCCTGATTGATATACCTACATTTACACAATATACTAATACAAGAAATAATAATACAAGAAGCGCTATACCAGTTTCCATATAAAATTTATATGCGACAGTCTGTGAAGTGCGATCTATTGTACAAAAAAAGAATCATCAAAATGAGTAATATATATTTACCTTCTCCTGTATAAAGTCGGGTAAAGCATATTCGTAGAACTACGTAGCGAGTGTATCTCAACGACTCTCTACGGACTGCCTCTTGTAGAAAATATGGCAGGTATTTGACACAAAGTTTACAATAACTTTTTAACTTTGTTCACTTTTAAATTTTGTAAACTTTGTGTGATTATAACAATATTGAATTATTTGGTTTTCAGCCTGTTTTAATTGTATTTTCTAAAATCTCCTAAATGTACCTACTTAAAAAGAGACGTTATTAACTAGTTAAACAGTTAAATTTCTGTGTAAATATTGATTTTTATGTTAACAATATATTGACAAAAATGCTATTTTTAAATCCAACACAAAATGAAGGGTATTTATTATAGGTATATTTGTGTAACCTCTTTGGTTATTAGACTCACTACAAATTGAAATTATTTTAAACACATTCAATAATTTATGACGTCATGATTTACGAGTATTTTCTTAAATTTCTTACCATCACGTAGCAAGTTGTCTTTTTCATTAAAATTATTGATATAAGTACAGTAAGTGGTCTTTGTGGTGGATTTCAAGAGGCTCGTAACTGATATTCTTCACAATATTTTACAACTTAAAAGCATAAGAAATATTAAGGAAAACGCATTTAAAAAATACACACATTTATTAGAACCAACACTGAACACGTTACACAAAAACTTTGAGCAATAGAAATACCACACTTGAATAATACAAGTCGTAACATTTAATAAAATATCTTATACCACTTTTTCACTTAAGTCTCCTCTATATTTCCGTTTTGTAGAAAAATAAAAATAAAATAACATCTATATTAGAACCAGCTGTTCTCTTTCTTCATTTTATCCCTGTGTCGTCCATTCACTTCCAGGTTTTGAAAAATCTCAGTCAACTTGTTAAAATGTTTAACAGGACTTTGAGGCAGCCTTTGCAGCCGACAAGAGTCATTATCCCTGCATATTGCATACGTTTCTCTTTCCCTAAGACATAATAATTTACCAGTAGACGAGTTTATTTTCGCAACTTGTAGTGCTGCGTTTTTAAATCTGGTCTTCGGCGATACTGGAATATTTTTATTCATCTGCGAGTCTTTTTTCTTAACTTTACTAGTGTTTATATAAATCGGCTCAATCACATCATAGGTATTCTCCCTCAAGAGCTGTTGGGGCTTGTCTTCCAATGATTTCATTGTAGTCCTCCTCAATCCATGTACGTTTAACGGAGAAAGTGGATGCAAAACCTCTTGGAGTTTTATCGTGTTGTTATTTTTCAAATCGAACACAATCACCTTGGTCTTCTCCACGTTTTGACCAATTGCCGGAAGCGGGTGGAAGGGTGATAGACTTGGTTTTATTTTAATATCGTTTTCCAGCATTCTGGATTGAGCGGTTTTGTTTTTTCGGGGTTTTATTTTCCGCGGCGCGTATATGGTAGTGAGCGCGCGCGTTTTGCGGGCATCGAGGGGCGCGAGTGAACCGGGCAGCATGGTGGCTGGCCGCCTACAACCCCTGACCTTGGCTGATGAAGGGATATCGAACACTTCACCCCTCACCGGACAATGATGCGTCACCATTCATAAGGTTTACTTTTGATAACACTAAAGGATATTTTATGAGCTAGGTTGATATATCTCTTTGGTCTAATTGACAATTGAATTAATTATACTTATTAGTTTACTTTATTACTTTTCTAGTGTTACAAAAGAGGTTAAGGTTTGATACCAAAATTACTGATTTGCTTTCTCTGTAGCGAATTAAGTTATACTTGAGGTTAATTTTAGACCTTATTTATTCATATATTAATCATCGACATCAAAAAAAGAATAGATTTACAATTCGACCCTGTATTCTTTTGTCGCCGTTTTTGTTTATTTATCATGCGTTTACTCACTACGTTAATTCACTATGGATTTTGATGAATCTTATAAGACAAAGGTCAAAGGTGGTATGTAAATTTTCCATATGCTATAAAAATTTACATTCCACGTAATTTTTATAACATGTGGCTACAATTAAAAAAATGAACAAAAATATAACCGTCACTTAGGTACCTAGGTGACATAATGAACTAGAAGTACCTATGTACCTATTTTTTTCCAGTTTTATTGCACTTTGACTATCTATACAAAATGTCACCACTAAGTATTTTTTGTATAGATACTGCAATATTTTGTACTAGCGACCCGCCCCGGCTCCACACGGGTGGACATTTAACGGCAACCTGCTTCATAGATGTGCACCCCCTCTCCTGCGGTTTCGCGTGCGAGTCGTGCGTGCGGCCGGCGGCCATAATTCATTTTAATACCAATTACAATTTTAAATTCGTAATATCTTTTGAATGGATTGTCCGATTGGAATAAAATAAACAGTAATTGATAGCTATTGAAACAATCTTGCTCAATAAACAGTTTATTTGGATTTTTTTATGGTACTGGAAAGCATACAAGCAGACGGATTTCCTGATGGTAAGAAATACACGTCGCCTATGACACCAAAGGTGGAAATGGTGCGTTGCCAACCTGAGGCTGGGATGGTAAGCCTCTTGCGTAAGTTTATCAGCTACCCTACCCTCCGAACCAGAACACGACAATGGCGAGCACTACTGATATTGTGGCAGGCATAGGTAAGGCGGTGGTGCCAATCCGGGCGAGTCGTTGCAAGACTCTACCACCTAGTACTAGGGACTGGAACACGATAATGTCATGAGGGCGGCAGGAATTAGTCAGTATTAAGGCAGTATTTAGTCAGAAAACTACATTAGTTAACCAATGAAGTAGAGCATACCCTTTACCGAGCACGTACAACTGGTACGTCAATTTTCTAACACCATTAAGTGTAAGTGTGTTTTTGTGAAAGAAAAATGCGTCTTATTACATTACATCGATGTACGTGCGATGTTTTGCATCCATTTGTATTGATCTTGTAGAAAACGTGAGCTTTGGTTTTCATGGCGAACGCCACGAGAATAATGTTATGCTTTAACTCTTCCTGTATTTTATAGATTTACTAAAATATACATTCCCGTCAAATTATCAAATAATTTATGGACTAGGTAGTATTAAAGAATGTTTTTGAATGTATCGTAACTTTAGGAAATATTCTCTTTTAATTCGTAAAGGAAGTGAACAATTACATGGCTCTCCTGGTGGCCTATAGACACTTTAAATGTTGTAGGTATGCCGCTGCTCTGTGGTCGGGGTGTTAGACATGACGTGCAGGTTTACCGGCTACCCTTAACCCCGGACCTGAACAAGAATATTTGAACCTGAAATGAATGACTTTGTCTTAGCTTTTAGAAGTCAAAAATAAAAAAACGAGACTTCAATTTGTACAAACCATGAAGCTAAAGTATCTGGAGATATTACTCCTAACAAAGACCTCTATTTCTGACATTAAGGTGGAGTTGATACAGTCAAAAAAAGGCCTTACGAGAGTAAGATAGCCGACACTATGAGATAAATATTGCGAACTGGTCGATGTCAAGAGTATAGTCTCCAGATAGTTTTTTTTTATGGGATAAGACAGCGAACAGGCACACGGTAAAAGCCTGTTGGTAAAAGACAAACCATGGCCTATAGATGTTATAGGTGCGCCGCTGCCCTGTGTTCGGGCTGTTAGACCTTATGTGCAAGTCTATCGGCTACCCTATCCTCCAGACCGAAACACGACAATGTCATTATGGCGGCAGAAATAGGTAAGGCGGTGGATCCCTACACGAGTGAGTTGCTGCATAGCACTCTACCACCAGTGGTCATGTTGGTAGTGACCCAGTTAACCTATGGTCACTTCTTACAAGCTGCCTGGTAGGAAAGCAGTTGGTCTATTCTACACAGAGGACCCGGACCAACACGGGGAAAACCATAAATAGTACGGAACTCTTTGTTCAACTCAGACTTGACGGATTTTTTATAGATATCAGTATTTTAAAGAAATCTTCCACGTTCACATTCGATCAAAGTGGTAAAAAATATGCTTAGCATGTGTTATATACACATATATGCAACCGAATCTAATAAAAGCGTGGTAATAATAGTTTTTTTTTGAATTTTTAAGTATTTTTCTGTTAACTTTGTTTCGCGACTGTGTTTATAGACGATATATTAATAGTGGCTAACGGTTAAGGGTAACTCGGAACGTGGTCGTCCTTATCGCGTTTGGACTAATAGGAATTATTTAACACACATAAGGCATGTATTAGTCGTATTTAGTTTATACTATCAACTAAATATGTAATAAAAAACTAACAAGTTTGAAGTAATTATTTAGTAATCCTCGTATGATTCCAGGTCCTCACTGAAGAATAGGTATATCTTTCTCTCAAGCAGTTTGTAGATGATGAGCGTAGGTTAAATCGAATCGCAACAAGACCACTGTGAAAGTGTTGTACAGAGTATCCGGGGAGGGATCCATCATCTTTTTTTTTATGATTATGGAAGGTAAACAAGCCGACGGATTTCCTGATGGTAAGAAATACACGTCGCACATAGACACCAAAGGTGGAAATGGTGCGTTGCCAAGCTTAGGCTGGGATATTGGAGGGTAGGGTAGCCGGTAAACTTGCTCACGAAAGAGGCTTACCCTCTTGCGTGAGCAAGTTTACCGGCTATCCTACCCTCCAAACCAGAACACGACAATGGCGAGCACTGACGCTATTGTTGTAGAAATAGGTAAGGCAGTGGTACCAATCCGGGCGAGTCGTTGCAAGACTCTACCACCTACAAACTTACCTATATCTGTCACCGTAATGACACTATCATGTTCCGGTTCGGAGGTAGCTTGTACATTTAAGCAGACATAACAACCCCACCACAGAACAGCGACGCGATGGCAGTATCTTACCATCAGGAGAATCTATCTCTGTCTTATTACTTAAAAAAACGTTATAAAGAAACAAAGTTAATGTATTTCATTTCGCATCTTACTGTTTTATCACTTCATATTATAAAACAAAGTCACTTTCTCTGTCTGTCCCTATGTATGTTTAAATTTATAAAACTAAGCAATGGATTTGGATGCGGTTTTTTATAATAGATAGAGTGATTTAAGAGGAAGGTTTTTATGCATATAACATGTATATGTATATACGTGAGAAGCCGGGACGGGTCGTTAGTTTATAATAAACTAAGAGTAACTGAAATTTTCTAAATAAATTAACTTAAAAGCAAACAATTTCTAAGTAATTAATACAATTTCATATTATTGACAAATTAATGTATTAAAAAAAGTATTTCACCTTACAGCTAATAAATTAAAAAAAATTAATGATTTTATCCGATCATACATACCTACATATAAAATATTCATTCTAAGAAGTAAGTATTTTAGCTAGATTAGTAAAAGTTAGTCAAATATCACTTTTAACAAGTTCTACATTCTTTTTTTGCTTTAATTTTAAATTTTAATTTAGTTCAACTAACACATTACACTTTTAGATCACATTTTTCATATAATAATATGGGTGGTACTCTTCACTTTGTTTTGTTTGAATTATTAACTGTTATTATAGATAACAGAAACTTAAAAATAATTTAAACAAAGTACAAAGGGTGAGCTATAAACATAAAAGAAAAAATGAAAGAATCAAGACTAGAATATAATGGCACCTTTGGTATGTTCACCTTTTAAAAGCTTTTATTTAACTTTGTAATATTAAATTTAACAATGTAATAGATATATTATGTTTTTTTTTCTATCATAGGATCTTGCAATTCAATTTTGAAGCAGATATATATATTGATAGATTGAGCTGAAATTTTTAAGCACGTTTTGTTTGTGCATGATTAAGTTTGTGACGTCATTCTAAATCCAATATTGAATACCACACAAGATGGCGGACTAGTTATTTTTAGTGAACTCCGACAATATGGGTATCAAATGAAAAAACTTAATGAGAATATTACCGAAAACCTTGTCTAGCAATAACAAAAAAGTCAAATATGAATCAAAAATATTTTTTCAAAACGAGGTTTTAAAAAAATAAAATAAACTAATTTTTAACATCAACTTCAATATCACTACACAATGGTAGTTATTCCTCTGCACGCCAACTAAACTTCTGTTAAGTACATGCTATCTCTTCCCAATGAAATAAAAATCAAAAGAGATAGATTTTTAGTCATGTCAAATTAGACAGAATACAATAAATTGTAGTGTTTTTAATCGCATTTTTTTGAGGTAGAGACTAAACGTCTGTAGAAATTACACGTACAAAATAATCCGACACGACTAAAACTCTTTTGTCTCTTTTTTACTTATGTTAAAAGAAGATAACGATAACTTAAAATAAGTTTAGTTGCAGCAAAATCACCAGCAATATATTGTTAAAGCTTGTAACAAGATTTAAGCTACTAGTATCTATAATATATTAGTATCTAATTATTACATTCCAAAAATTAAAAACAATTTCATCAATTAAGTTATTACCTACTGGTAAGATTGGACGACAAGATTTAGATGTATAAACATATCTAAATCTTGTCCCCGAAGTTTTTGTTACATAACGTACTTTAAAGAAGTTTTTTATTTTTAATTTAAAAAGTTGACTTTAACTTATATCATGCTTATTTTTATTCCTAATTTTGTGTACGTGAAATTGAGCATAAAATAAATTGTGAGCGGAAATAATATATAAATAAATAAAGAGTGTCTATATGTAATATTAAAATTACCGTTTTTGTGCATTTATTCTAATCATTCAAATTGTATAAGGTACATTTTAAAGCCAAATACCTTTACAAAATAGGCTAAACCTCTACGAAGACTAGTAAATTTTTGGTCAAAGTTAGTAATTTTTATTAATTTGAATAAAACTTTGAATAACTTTCCTGATTTAATTACTAAATAGTTTAAAAAAGTGAATATAAGTAGGATATTTTCTTCTAGTTACTCATGTCGCACTAGAATATGTCTCGAGTGTGATGTAATATACATATAAAACCTGCTTCTAATATTATTTGACTAAAACATAGAACTCGTATCTTTAAGTAAATAGCAGCATTGTAAAGGACATCAATATAATAAATATACGCACAAATCAAACTAATACCAAGTTAGTCCCAATCACAGGTCCATTATAATATAATTCCTTTCACAATCCAACATTATTATAACAATTATACCGCTATACATTCGCAACGAAGATTTCTACTAGTTGCCGCGTCCTAGAAACGAACCTACGCCCACAGACATCGACCATTTCTTTCTATACCTAATACTATACCTAGCTAAAATTCATAGTGAAATAAGTATAAGAACTAGCTTCTAAAAAAGTTATTCAAAAGATTTTGATATGTCAATTTTATCAGAAATAGGAATTTGAATTTTAACTCATGCTACTAAAGTGTTTTTCAGGTTATAGGATTTTGCATATAGAACGTTTTGAGTTGAGGCGCAAACGCGGCAGTGCAGGCCAATGCACGATGCATACAACTAATAGTGTTGCGTCTTGCATCGGAATAGTGTAGTGATGTCGGTTTATCGTTATAAAAGTTTTTATTGTTAGAAATTAAAAAAACTTTTAAGTAAAACAGTTGTAGAAACTCAATCTTAATTTACTTTCAGACGGACGGACTGACGGTACTATTTTACTTCAAGTGTTACCGACAGGATTGCATAGATGTCGTGATTCTCAATTAGATCTGTATAGAAACTATAACTATGTAGATCAATTTTTTACTCCCTAAAACCTCTAGGTATCAACTTTCAACGAAATCGTTAGAGCCGTTTCCGAGATCGCCGGTTTTAATAAATATAGAAACAAGAATTGCTCGTTTAAAAGTATTAGATTAATGTAGTCTTTTATGTTTAATAACGCAAATATATTAAAGAAATAAGATAGAAAATGAAACTAATAATTTGCTTTGTACATAAAAAATAGCCCTATCCCTTAGTTTTCCGTGTGGTGGGTTCAAACTCATTTTGAATATTGAAATATTGTCTTCTATTCTAATATTAATCATATGTCGGATAATCATAAATTATCCTATATGTGTTACTCCTTTACCATTTTAATTATATGACAGACCTCGTTAGAGAATATTCTTAGCGATTCTTAATAGGATTAGGCTTCACTCTCATTAGCTGGTCCTTTTAGGAAGTATCTAACATTTACTAGTTTTAGCTGATTCATACCTTCTAGTTCATTCAGATACTTTTTTAATATGCGAATAGTGGGATTCTTAACATAAGCTACTTATAAGATTTTGCTGTGAGTTGGAAAGACTTGAACATGTCCTTAATTTAGTAAAATATCGAACCAGTGAAACCTAACTTAAATTGATATAATTTTTTTTTTCAACCAAAATGAAAAAAACAGTGTAAATAGACTTATTTTCTGTAAGTTATGAAAAATAAAATAAAAAATGTTGATTTGAATAAGTGTTAAAAATATAATTATTATAACTATAGTCGACAACACGTTACTTCACCACTGCCTGTAAGCGCTCGATATAGGCTAAAACATATTATTATATGCAAGACGTTTCTTGTACTACGCGAATTCTAGGGTTGCCTCTTTTTATTTACCAAAATATTCACTTCCTTATTATTTATATAAATTTAAATCTTATAAGAATTATATTTATAAATTATTATGTGATTTTGTGATTGGCGAGAGCTTTTTGTTCTTTAAAGTGCTTCCGTCTTGCAGGGATACAACTGATTTTATTTTCAGCTATAATAAAATGCATTTAATAAAAAATACAGGCACCTCTAGCTTCTGGATTGCAGAAGTCAGTTAACAGTCGCTCTGTGTAAAAAACTTTGTCAAATCCTTTATATTAGAGCTGGATATTATTTTACATAGGTACGGGACCAAGCTAGGTAGAAGAAGCAAAAAATACAAGCTATAGTGAACTGTCGATTCATATTATAATCTTTTGTTATAATCGTCAAATAATGCTTTTTTACTCGAATTGACTCTTTTGCAACGGTAAATTGTGTGTGGTCATTACAAATGCTAATATTTAACATATTAAACTTCTATAAGTAATGTATGTTTATTTATTCTAGCTTCTAACAAAATTAATGCTCTTATTACATTTTAAAATCCGTATAAAAAGAAACGAATATAGTTAAAGCAAATCAAATGATCTTGTATTATTTTTGAAGGAGTAGGAACAAGCTTAGACATAGTCCTAGCGCAGCCCTACGCCCCGCAGGCAAATATGAACGAATGTAAGTTGACTTAGAATAAGTATGTTCTGCAATCGAGAGTCGGCCAGTGTTAGATCATAATGTGTTGAAAGTGCATGCGCGCAACACTACGTCGCTAAACAATGAAAACGCACCGGCAATTTTCGAAAATTTCAAATTAAGAACGTTCCTTATTTAGGAATCTAGAACGCGCCAACTATCTTTCAAAACGAACGGTGCCGCGAATTGTGTTCGAATTTCAAAAATGTGACTTTTCCATAACCTATATTTAAACCGGTTCCAAATTTTTTTTGTGTGAATTAGAACTGACGTGGCCAGTTACACCATAAAAAGGAATACGAAGGCATCGTTCCGTGAAATTGAAAAATGTAATAAGCATTAGCCAATGAAGAAAAATAAAATATAAGCGTATTTCGGCGATAAGATTTCGACGCGCGCTTCTTATTTTCAAACTGAAAAAAGAAATGAATTAATGTTTTTACTGTGTTAAAGTTGGACTTTTATCTTCTGGGAGATCCGAAAAGGTCAGTCAGTTCTATTTATTAATAATATGGTTAATATTTTGATTCATTTTGTTGTAATAAATAGCAAAAGCAATGGGATTAGAGGAAAGCTGAAAGTGGTTTCTTGAACATTTTTTAAATGAAACAGAATACCTCAAATAAATAAGATTTATATTAATGTGAATACCAGAAGTCTATTTTTAAGTATGTTTTTTGCCATAGACAAAAAAGAGGTGGAAAATAAGCGTAAGGTCAATTAAAGCTTATTTAACCATTAATTTTCAGAGTACATGCAATTTATTCTAAAATCAAAGAGTTAAGTTTTATTATTTATACGATGAAAAACTGAGTATTTAGGAGTGAAATGAAATTATTTTATTTATTTAGATTGATAAAATTTCATTCTCCTTTTAAAATAATACAACGAAACAAAGACTTTGAGATTATTAATTTAAGAACTTTGTGTAAGAATATAAAAGCTATTTAATTAATAGATGGTAAAATTATTGTACAAAGTATGTGTACATACACTTTATTTTGGCGAAGTATATACAATAATTCACACTTTATAAATAACCCAATTTTAAGAAAATATATTTAAAAATTATACACTGATTTGCTATCTGTCGAAACAAACGAGTAGAACTTGATGCAGTAGTACTGGGTGGTAGAATCTTGCAACGGTCTTCTGAATAGCAATCACTAACTTACTAATTCCTGTTACCATACCACCAGTGTTCACCATCACTGTGTTTCGATCCGTTAAATTTAGTAAGAAGTATATGACTCAACAGTAAAATCAGGAAATCAGCTTTTTTGTTTAATGAAATCTTAGTATTTTCTACATTGTTGAGATGAATTTTAGGTACTACGATATTTTCAGTATTAAAAATATAAAAAAGCTCTGCAATGGGCTTAAAACAATGTATCGAAAAAAATGTTGAATTTATTATTATTTTGTTTGTGTGTGTTATATTTAGAAATAATGTTTATTATATAAGAATCCTCTTTATAATGATATTGCGTCGATTGTCATTCGGTTTCTGACTGTCACCAAGAGAATAGTCATATGAATTACATTCATAAAAGTCCCTGGTTCTATAAAAATATCCATCAAGTAAAAGTCGGACTCGCGTATGAAGACCATTAAACCTATAAATACGACAAAAAGATCACGTTTGTTGTATGGTAGTACCCTTCATCTATTTATTTTAATCTGATTTTTGTATTTATTATTACAGTGGCATTATAAATACATCATCTATAAATACACAAATTGTCTAATTACCACTATTATCTATAAAAAAGGCATAAACTCAAGTTGGTTGTATGGGAGCCCCCTTTATATATTTATTTTATTATGTTTTTAGTATTTGTTGTTATAACGGAAACAAAAATACATTATCTTTGAAAATTTCAACTGTATAGCTATCATTGCTCATGAGAAACAGCCTGGGGATAAACAGACAGACTCTTAGTAATAGGTTTCCATTTTTTACCCTTTAGCTATGGAACCCTAAAAACGGTATATCTATTACTTCAAGCTTGATGAAGCAACTTTCAAAAGACAAGTTTCGGTTTTTGACACTGACACTGTGACAAAGGTGACTAGGTAGTAAATTATTACGAAAATTCGCTCTGTTTGGCGCCACTGGCTTACCAGTTTCGGCCATCTAGTTTATTCTTGCCAGTGTTACTTTTGTGGGATTAGTTTATAAGGTTTATATTATAAGGTTTTCTTGGCGCAAGTAAGCAAATTTTTTTGTGGCGTAGGTGTTCCGGTTTCTAAACTTACGAAAGAGGCCAACATTCCAGTCCTAGATAGGACTCGCTATTGCTACCCTTAAATTTGTCTATAGAATAGCAACGTATTTATTACCATCATAACTGCTTGTTTGTCTCTCTATACCTACTACAATATAAATTAAAAAGCACAAAAAAACACTATATCATAATAATTATTTTAAATTATTAACATTATAAGCTGTTTTCAGTGGCCATCTTTATTTTTTACATGTCATATTATTTAAAACACATTGACCGTTGAGCGAAATCTAAGTTAATAATATTGAGGATCTGTTTCGCAGATTGGCTTTACGCCTATTATCCCCGAAGGGGTAGGCAGAAGTATGCTAGTATATCCACGACTCGTGAGTCCAGTAGATATATTAGAACACTCACGAATAGCCAAGGTACTTACTAGGGCCTATGACGTGATAGGTGGCAAGCCTATCGCCACTTCGGGCACATTCCAATCCCGGGCAATGTAATGCTTACTCAGAATAATCAGAAAAACATTTTAAGAAAAGTTGCTCGACCTGGAAATTAAACTCTCGGCCTACGCGGCTAACGGCTTTAACAGCCGTTACACCACAGGGACAATACGAGGAGTAAGGACCTTAAAAATCCTTAGAGTACATACGTACTTACTAACAACAATCAAATGGTGCGGTGAATCTTTACAAAAAACCCTTGACTATTTGAAAAAAAATAAACATGTTAACATGTTTTGTTACTTATTCACAAGTAAGCCACACCAGTAATCCCGTTAAATAATAAGTAATGTTGAATTAAAGAAGACTTCGGTGTCTTAATCGTAAGAAGGATGGATTGAAGCTCATGGATTCAATATGTCCTTCCTTTGCAAAGAAAAAGGAGGTGGTGAATCAATCTCATCATAAAGATAGGGAAATTGTAATAAACTAAAATATATTCTAAATATTCACACGACACTTGTCCCTTGTCAGCAAATAACAATTTAGAAGACATTACTTTAAACGAACGGCGTCTGTAATATCCACATGTGTCAATAATCAATCCGTACTAATATTATAAATGCGAAAGTAACTCTGTGTGTCTGTCTGTCGCGTTTAGGACATAGGCTACTTTTATACCGACTACATTAAAAAGAGGGTATATAAGTATTTTAAGTCGGAAAAATGTGTACCCTTAGAAAGTTATCTGTGATGAATATTAAATTAAACGCGGGCGAAGCCGCGGGTGGAAATCTAGTATCAATATTTAATAGCAATACAGGGATTAATTTTATTTTTTACCTTCATTGATTACCAGACTATTAAATTTGGTAGAGTAAAAGGCGAACTTAATGACTATTATCACTCCAATATTCCACCATTGGGTCAACAAGGACTAACAGAAGTGAGAACAACAGAGAAGATGGTATATTGGTAACTCTGAAGCTAGTAATAATGACATTTGGTAACGGCAACGACCCACTTTTTATACATATTTTAATTTTTACATCATTATTATTAATACTTTTATGAACTCCCAATACCTTACATAAAATTAAAATATATGAACTTAACTTAACTAAAACTAAACTAAAAAAGGTTCCAATATGTTATTATTTACATAAATATACCTTTTTCAACATAAAATTAATTTTGACACAAAAATTGACGGAAATTTGATAATGAACGAATTTCCTAGGATTAATCACTACATCCGTACTAATATTATAAATGCGAAAGTAACTCTGTCTGTCTGTATGTTACGCTTTCACGCCTAAACCACT